>JAOYMR010000010.1:4158181-4171644 GCA_025802075.1 Tenebrosternarchus preto | reverse complement strand
CTTCTGTGCTAACACAGAGTTAGCTTCTGTGCTAACACAGAGTTAGCTTCTGTGCTAACACAGAGTTAGCTTCTGTGGCTCTGTGCTTCCAGGCTCTCCTGCCTGTGCAATTCTGCTTGGTTTCTCTAGCCATCTGGATGCTGTGGTCTTTCGTTCTGTTATTCTATAATGAAGAAGAAAGACACTCCCTTTATGCGCTCGCATCTCGCTTCCTCCCATCCAGTGGCGAAACAAAGATTAATAATGTCAAGGGTGTGGGCCTGGACCCACACATCTATAACACATCTAACACATCTATAACAAAGAATCAACAACCTGCATCGTTAGACCTGTGCAAACAGAAATCCTGATCTAGAAGGTTAATCTATATCCTGATCAAGAAGTCAAGACGGTTGAATAGTAACTAAAGCAGACTTCATTTATGAATAAAATGATTTGACCCTTAAAGGCACCTCAGGTCACTAGTGAGACATCACCTTATTTGACCCCCTCTACATGTGTTTTTTCACTGAGGTCTCCACCTCCCTAGTGTTTTGTTTTATAGACCACTAATGAATAATGAAATGCCAAAATTGTACAAAGGTTCTGTAATTTGTTAGATCAATGACAATCAAAACATGAAAATATGTTGGTGAAAAACAGTCTGACCTTTTAAACTACCATGACAGTTTGTAAATCAGTTTGTGGTAGATCGAAGTTCTGTCCCAGTTTGTAAGTTTTGACCCATAAAAGGCATTCTTCTAGGAGATATTTTTATGAAAACAGTCCCTGATTTAGCCAACAACCCTCTTTCATCACCACTGAGAACAATGGAAGCATTAACTGAAAATATACCTGCTCTGACTCCATCTTATTCCATTCACAGCAAAATCCCCACACTTACTCCAAGAGTCAAAGTCAAAATGTATTAATATGATGTTTTTTTTTACACAAGAACCATTGTTTCAAAGCATCTTTACAGACGTGCGAGTCCAAGCCCCCAGTGATCAAGCCAAGGGCGACAGTGGTCAGGAAAAACTCCAACACTGGGGAGACTTGAGGAGAGCCTTTAGCAGGACTGTGTCTGCTGTTTCCATGGACACCATCACATGACTTCACAGAACACAAAAAACAATGCATCATTTAGAATGAGCATCCAGTGGCCAAAACAATCTGCATAAATCCCACCTGATTCTGATCGTGTATGAAAACTAAGAAAGCATCCTTTCTGCAAAACCAGAGTCACCACAACTGCATCTCCACAGGCCCAAGGGGGAAGACTTGTGTCTGCATGTAAAGCTGTGAAATGACTGACCCCTGATCCGCATCAGTTACATAAAAGCCACACAGGGGTGGTGCGAGAGCCAGCTGGAACCAACCGTCCGCCACAGCAAAAACCCCCTCTCTCCGAATTTATACAAGCACACAACCACCCAGGCCTACCGCAGACTTCTTTTTAGATTATGCTATTAAATCTAACAGCCGCATAAACTTGCACGTGTAATTATACACCAACACATATACATAAACATATATGCACATGCGCTCCAACAGGCTCATACACACTCAAACGTACACACACACACACACAATGAACAGCTTTATTTCACCTCCAGCTTGACGGATGTGAATGGTTGTTTTATATATTCCAGGGCACTGTGGAGAGCTGTAACAAAGTCAGAGTTGGAATCTTTTGTGCAATAATTAATTTCTACAGTCAATATGTCCTTATCCCACCATGAGTGCAAGATCACTGTCTCAAAAGTAACAAAGGTAACTGGAGACCTAGAGATGTTAGATTTTATCCACAAGATGGCACCACAGAGTCAAACCACGTTAAATGTTAAAAGCAGAGCAGGCTCTTGGGGAGGGAGAGCCTGTAATTATTTTTAATGTAGCCACCCCAAAGTTTTTATTTCTTTGGAATTGAGCTTAAAGGGTCTTGTACAATAATCAAATACCTTACGAAGTAAAGAACAAGTGAGTAGGAGCACTATGTTATAACAAATGGAAGTCCATCTCAAACGCAAAGCCCCCGACACGCTCAGACGCCTTCCTGTTTGCGTGCAGTGGCAGGACCAGCGTTTTCTCAGAGCTCTTTTGTGTCACTCGTTTCCTTTTACGGATAAGAAGGGAAACCCCCAGGACTTCCTGGAGTGGCCAGACGAGCGGCTTCCAGAAAAAAATAAAAACAAGCCGCCAAGATTTTAGAAAGCATCCTTCTCCAGCATGTCAGCGAAGAGCAGGCTCACCCTGCCTCTAGCAACTGTCCAAACAATGGTCCTGTAGGTGTGTGGGTTATAAAGAAACCTATGCCGTCTCTTTTCAATAAAATATCTCACCAAGTTGGACTTTTTTCTTAAGACTATAGTGCGAGGTGATCCAAGTAAAACACTGTCACTGTAATCCGACACATTCTGGTGAAGTTGCGCTTCTATAGTTAACTTGTTTATAACCACAGTAAATGTCACTTCTTCCCAATGGAAGGCAGGTCAAATCCACATTTAACTTCTATCCTATTTTCTACTAGGAAATACTTCCTGGGTTATACAGAATACAATATTTTTCAAACAGTCAGCCTGTTTAATGCAAAGCAATATTTTTCTACACAACTCCCCCTCTGCCGATAGGAAACTCCCTAGTTTTACAGCGAGGAAATCAATATGGCCCTGGAAATACAGTATTCAGAAAAGGCAAGGCAGTGGTTTTAGGCCATGTGCCAAGTCAGACCCGCCCAAATAAGCTACTAAAATCAGAGGACAAACCCCTCTTCCTCCCTCTCGCTTACACGCAGTCCAGCCGATTCATGTGGGCAGTGCCGCATCACCACGGCAACCTGCCCAACCTCACGACTTCTCAAAGCACACACTCTCACCAGTACAGCGGGCCTCAAGTGCCCCTATATCAGATGTTTTCAATTAGAATGGAAAAAAAAGGAGAGAGGGGCTGATAACATCAGCAGAGACGCTTAAGAGTCCAGTCAGGAGGCCTCAACGGGTTAATAGGAAATGTCGAAAACTGTATACTGAAAACATGACCAGTGACCTCAGCTGACCCCTCACCACCAACCCCCTTCACCTGTGCTGAGGATTCCATGTCATTTAATTACATCAACATAGTTTGAGGATTTGGGAAGCTTTTATACAAACCCTGCGAGACCAGGTGTGTTTTATACAAACCCTGCGAGACCAGGTGTGTGGAAGGCGTCTTCGTTTTGGTGTTTAGCATGTCTAACGTCATGAATATATTTGGTGGGACAACTGGGCCACAGGGATTGGTCTACTTTAGCATGACTGTCTAGGACTTTTAATTGAAAATGCTGAAAACAATAATGACCGACCCCCCCCCCGTCACTCTCTGTCCTCTCTCCCGCCCCACTACACTATGACCACACAGCACACTACACGCTTCAGCAGGTGATTCATATGCAGGAAGGCAGTGAGGAAACTGCTTGGTCCTTCCACATCTTCCTGAAGGATGACTTCCTGAAGCACTTAGGCTTGGAGGAAGAGGGCCAACACAACGCTGTCCTCATCTGAACGGGGTCTTCATCAGACAGGTTCAGCAGGAGCCTTCACTTGGACTCCTAACCAAAGGTAAAGGCATATCTGGGGCATATCAGGAGTATACCAAAGAGCATATCAGGAGTATACCAAAGAGCATATCAGGAGTATACCAGGAAGGAAACCAGTGGTTGTACCAGGGGGTGATCAGGGAGTATATCATGGGCCATGAGCATAGCAGGGAATCATCCAAGAGAACTGACTTACAAGGTCTTCAAAGAACGGCAGTGTAGATGAAGCCACAGTCTGTGGGCAGCAGACACACTGTACTGCACTAATGTTCTTGCCAAGTGGAAAGTGGTGAGGCTGGGGAAAGAAAAAAAAAAAAAAAAAAGCCAAGCTTAAAAAAGCTCAGCTAAAAAAAGCTACATTCGTCTGTACTGAGGTTTCAGTCCAGTTTCGTCTGCCCAGCCCATGTGAACGGGCCGCTCTCCTTATGACCAACGAACTCCCCCCGTGTGACGCGTTCCCACTGTATTCCTCCATCTAAAGTGCCAAAGTGGGAGCAGAAAGGGGAAACATTTCCAAACAGTCCTGATATTAAAGGACCCCAGAGTAGTAGAAACCCTGATGGGAAGAAAAAAAAAAAAACGTAAATAACTGAATTTCAAAATAGGATTTCAGAGGGCAGTATTAATATTTCATCCATGGCACGTTAACTGTGTCAAATTTTAATGTGTTTAGCTTTTTTTTTTGTGTGTGGCAACTCATAATAATGATCTACACTGATGTGCCAAATTCTGAAAGCCCAAGATGCAGTATGAAGCACAACAATTAATATGGGCCAATTTAACAGATACATCACAGCACACTTCTGCCATAAAGTGAGAGTACTGTTATTGAAATTTGAACCGTTTCATTTGAAGGACTTCCATACCATGACATTGGACAAAACGTTTTGTTTCAGCTACTTGATAAATATGAACTTGTATGATAACATTTTTAAAGTTGAATTAACTTAAACAGTCTACTTAATGGTCTAAAGGAAACAATTATCCTTTAATTTCTAATGTGAACCTATTTTCATCTATCTGTGACAAATTTCAGCAAGTCCACAAGTCCTTTTTTTCTTGAAAAAAAGAGAAATCTTACTCTGACACGCAAACACTTAATGAATAAAACCTGATGTGTACAACACAACAGTAGAGGTGAAAGTTTTGGGGTTTTTTTTTGTTCAAACAAACCACTGACTCAGCAATAATCACTCAAGCATTATGATCAGATAACTTGGACCGATTGTCATCACTTGTGTGTTGCCCCAACAGCCATTTTGAACCAGCAGCGGTTCTGAGTAATGACAGACTACAGTTTGATGATTCAGGCCTTGAATAGCAGACTAATTAGGCAAACTCATTCTTTACAAAACGTAAAAAGGAACCAGTGCAGATTACTGCTAATCAGCACGATGACGGTCCACTGCTCTCCTGTCCTCCGACCGACCGCCCGCCCGCCACTTGCTGGGTGTGTCTCTCTGGCAGGTAAGACTATGGACAAATGACCTGCCAGAGACGCTGCTCTAGTCTCATAAAAATAGAAAGCTTGCTGGTGTTGGACAGGAACGTCAAATAACCTTGATGGTTAAACAATGATGAAAGAACATCAACATAAGCTCATGATGAGAACCGCAGGCAGTATTTGTGTGTGTGTGTGTGTGTGCGCGTTTGTGAGTGGGTGGGTCTTTGCACATACGCACGCCCGAGTGGGTGGATGCTTAAGCTAAAAACAATAACTCAAGTAAGGCCAGATGGAGCCGAGGCCCCGGTGTTTTTACCGAGCTCCGGGGCTCCAGGTGTGAGCACACCAAGACAGGCCTGGAGTCAGGAATGTGCTGGGCTTTCCTTTACCTCCTCTGAAATCATATTTCACTCTTAGCTCAAATCTCCATTCCATACTGACCCACTTCTTCCACGCACTTCCCCCGTGAGAGACTTTAATTAGTCTGTAGTGAAGGGCAGGCTGAAGGGGAAGTCTACACCAAGGCTTTCTGATGCCCACTAAGACAATAGAGGAGAGAGACACTACCACGACTGCCTTAAAAACAAATGTATTAATAGCTTGGTGAAAAGCTTTTGGTGCAAACTGTATTAATATGCCCTTACATAATCAGTCCCGAAATACTTCACAAGTCATTTTCCTTACATATAAAAAGATAAATATTGGAAACACAGAACAGAGAATAGGAGAAAGTCAGACAAGAAAAAAAATATATCGATGTGCTGTGTGTTGATATTTTTGTGGTGTATATGGTCTTAAAGAAAGACAAAAGTGGACAAAAATGGTATTAACACGAAGAGAGCAGAAAACACTGATCTGCATTAAAAATATAAGCAAAAGAAAATCTAGACTCTTTCAAACGTACTTTTCATGCGTTAGCTTTTCCAGATGAGCAGTCAGCGTTGTTAGCACACTGCAGCCGCGACGTTATTCCACAGATAGTTGGCCTGGGGCCAAACGCAACAGGACTGCCGTGAAGTATGGGAGAGTGGGAGGCTTGTGCTTCGCAAACCAGTGCAGGCCGAGGACACAGCTGAAGAGAATGAACCCAGTGAAAACATTTCAACCTGGCCTCTGTGGACCCCTAATTCACTGGTATGGGTTCCTTCAACCATCAACCTGTTAAGCTGTTCCCCCTTTGTGCAGCAAGATGAGCATAGTTACTAACAGAGCTTCAGTTAAAGGAATCCTTAGCAGTTTTCATTCAGTTTGCAGAGCATGGATTAGGCCTACTCCGGGGTTAAACAATGTGATCCGCTGCTCAAGAACCATAACAGTCCAAGACTAAGATGAACCCATTTCTCAGAATCCCACCCTTGCTGTGTACATAAGTGCAAGTCTAGGGGTTTAGGACAAAAGCCACTATTGTTCTAGCTGATTGACTATGTGGAGTGGGTGGGCAGCAAGGGTCTAAAAAGTAATGTGTCAGCAGGTTTTCCCTGATGCACCTTACTTTTACTTCCAGTCTGAAAAACTAGGTTTCTAATGTGCTACTACTTCACCAGGCAGAAAACTTCATCGAGGAGATCCGTGTTATAATGGCTTTGTCGTTGTAGTTCTACTGCTTCACTGCTGGTCACATTAGTTATTACATCCTGCACTCTCTCAATCACAGAGGTCACTCTGAAAAATTCAGTCCTTGATATGAAATTTTTTCCACTTCTGTGTTGTGGCCCATCCCAACACCCTGGAGCACAACAAAATGTACACTTGTACATGTTTTTCTTAGTCTGAAAAGAGCCCAGCAAAAGATTTATAGTCTAATCCAAAACTGACATTGGTGGGGGGGGGGTCTGTCAACCACTTACTATGACAAAACCCAATTCATCAATAGTGTTACAATGAAATGCTTGTGCAATGAAAAGTCCACTACTTTATACTAAATACTTCGTAGTTCAGTCCATTTTTTCCAGGAATCACTGTTGTCCTCTTACTAGACTTGTAATACCTTGCTATAGACTAAAATAAATAAATAAATAAATAAATACATACTCATGCTTGTCCAGTAATTTCAGCTCAGCATGATTGAAGTATGACCAATCACAAGTACTTGCTTTGTAAATCAGACTCAAACTTGAACAAAAGTATTTAAAAAAAGCAAACCAAATCAGAAACAAAACACTGCCTACAAGCCAAACAGTCTCATTCAACTCAAACCTTCCATCGGAACTTGTGGGAGATTGATTTACTACAATTGTCCAAACATGATGTCACTATGGAATAAAGTCCAGAGTGCAAAGCTTTCCCAGGTGAGAGACTGTGTGAGCAAATCTAGCCCTTTAACAGCCAGTGTTTTTGACTATAAATATATTCCCAGGTGATCTCAAAGACAAAAAGCTAGGTAAGATAAAAAGACAATAACTTCATGCTGGAACAAAGAGAGATTGTGTGGAATAAAAGAATCAAATTTCTAATTGGGAAAAATGATTGTTTTTTTGGTTGATATCATATAAAGTATCTGAATATCATAATATTAATCATCATCTGTATATCACTGAAGTACCATATGTGCTTCTCAAATGCTGCTGATCTTTGAACCAAGATGCTTATAGATTCAGTGGTCCAATCCCATTTCTGATTTTCACCCCTACGCCTGATATAAATGTCCCCTTGAGATCATGATTGAAATGGACAAAACGGAGCAATCCCTAAAAATCCAACATGGCATGAGTAGTTACTGGTGGCTTTTATGGGAATGGACAAAAAACTCAATTTTGGCCAGACATTTCCAATGCGCTGTCTGTGGTGTCCCCTCGTGCCTGACCTTGTTTAGGTATTCTGTGGTTGTCTGCAGTCATTTGCAACTTCAAATTCATGTATCAATCAGTTGCCAAATAAAAAAACACCACTGCTTCATTCACAGGCTACTAGCAGTGTTTTGTAGGCAACCCTGCCAGTCTGCACTGACATTAGAAAAGCCGTAAAGTTTAGGAACCTCAATACTAGAAACAAAAAGATGCAACATACTATAATAACACATTGCTAGTAATTCTTTGTTCTGAAGAAAATACTATAATAAATTGCAAAGGGAGGGCAAAGTGGTGGGGGAAAGGAGTGAAACGGGAAATTGGATAACAATTTTGTGCGTATTGTGTGTTAATAACAAGCAAAGATCATGATGAAAGTCAATACTAGTTTATGACTGTCATTTAATGTCTGGAATCCATTATGTTCATGTTTACTTTGGTGAATCATCTGTGGGTGAAGAAAAAACAGTTGGACAGAAGGCTAAAATGTTTAGTGTAAAGAATGTGGAGGAGTGCAGATCTCACACCTCACTTCTCATGGTCCACAGTTTCTCTACAGGAGTGTGGACGACTCGATGGCCATTTTGAATTCATACTGAATTCCACCATCAGGAGACCAGATTGCAAGCCTCAAAATGCGGGTGTTTGTACTTCCATCTCTGTGAACTTCAGAGGAACTCTAAACAGATAGCAGCTTTTCTGGGATTTTGGACCGACTTATACTGCAAAGCTTCCAACTTTCAACTTCTGAGACCTTGAACCGTTCCACCCATATTCCAACAGTCTCCTTCGGAGAGCGAGGAAGACAACAATAGGTCAATTATTCCACCTGGAGCAGAAGGAACAAAGACGAAAAGAGACAGCAAGTGAGAAAAGACAAATAAGAAGTGATGGTATAACAGAAAAAGCGCAGATAATTCAAGCTGAAAGAAGAGTGCTGAGGAGAGAAAAAGAAAACAGCAGAGAGATGTTTGTGTATGTATGTATGCATCTGGCTGTAATAAAAGCAGTGTCTGTCAGGGAAAGACATTCGAGAGGCTGCAGGCACATCTGGTTTTGACGTGCTCTCCCCCCGCAGCCGATCACCATGGTTTTGACGTGCTCTCCCCCCGCAGTCGATCGCCATGGTATGAGCTAGAACAAGTACTCTGCAGAGAAGAGGGAGTGGAGAAGAACAAAACAGTTTCATACAGCCTGATGATGTGTGTGAACACGTGTGTGTGTTTGTGTGTGCGCGTGCATGTTGACTCAACGGTAAGTTTGTTATCATGGTTCACATTATAGCTGGCATAAACAAAAGTGAAGAACTATGAGTCACGTGATGAAGATTTCAAGAATGTGGTGCAACTTGTGGCAAATTGCTGTTTATACTAAGGAACCTTGAGATGACCCTTCTTTGACAGCGCAAGTCAACAGTAAGCGCTTTGCTGTATGTTTGCTATGAGAAGATCGTTGGATTTTAATCAGCATCAACTGAGATTAAATAAAGTACTGAAATAGAATCAGAAATAAGATGCTTACAATTACTGCAACAAGAAACATCACAATTACTACTAAAGCTAAAAGGTCAAGCATCTCTCTCACCATCACACATTCCCACAACAAATACAATATTGGATATCATACCAATTGGATATCAGCAGAGTGTCTCCTGCTGGACAAGTTAATTGTTCCATCCATTAATTATTTCCACCCTTAGCTTTATCTTAAAGAATGAACCTTCAATAACTGCCCTATAATTAACAAGGACCACAAAAGTTACAAAAAAGAGATTTTAGGTGAGATCACATGTCCAGAGACCTTGCATCTCTACCACACACCCCTGCCCCACACACACCCCTGCGCCCCCCCCACCCCACACACACACCTGCCCAACATCACTGCTCTACACTCCTGCTTCACCCAGACCTGCTCCACACTCCACTTCCCAACACATCCCTGCTGCACACCCCACCACACACCCCTGCTCCATACCCCTCTGCCCCACCCAACCATGCTTGACACACCCCTGCTCCAAAGCTCTACTGCACCCCTGTCCCACGCATGCTTGCACCACACCAGCCATTTCAGCCCTATGCACTCTGCACTGTACAGAGAGCCGTTCCGTTTCCTTGGGTCTGGTTCTACTAACGACAACTGTGGCAACAGAGTCTGTAGCCACGGAAATGTGGCCACAGACTCTCGACTACACGTGTATTCACTTATCGTCTGCTTCCTGTCCCATGTTCACCTCAGGCTGGACTCAGTACTGCGGGCAAGAACAGTGAAAACAGTCATTGTTCTCTTTAGGGGCTCTCCAACAGGCTCGAGCAGCTGGTAGAACCAACACACAGAGGCCCATCGGCCAGCATGAGGAAGACAAACAAACAGACACTGGCAATAAAAGAAACTCACTGGCATAGAAAGAGAAAGGTGGAACTTGGCACTGAGAAAAGTAAGAACTCCAGAACTTTTTGCAGTGTTGACATTAGCAATAGTCACAAATGCTCAAGCTTTTTTTTTGTGGAGAGCACTGAATTACGTCCATTTCTTATTGTTTAAATCCCAAATCCTGGCTCAGAAGAAACATCACCACTTTACATTTATTTACACTAAAGGTAAACAAGACTTCCAAATGGCTGACAAAGCTGGAGACAGATGTAACATAACCTCATGAAACAACAAATATAATGAAGTTCAGAGATGAAGGCATTCTGTTTATTCTACTCAGTAAACTATTTAAAGGAATACGCAAAAATACGTCATCTTAAAAAAAAGCTGTGTTCTGTTATCCAGTAGCTCTGCTCACCTTCATGTTTTTACATAGTCTGAAAAAGGACATTTGTCACCAGGCAATGTCGTGTGTTCCTGCATTTTGTTGCATCACGCAAATCACACAGCGTACAACAATACAATCAGAACAACATGCAACAGTACAATCACAGTCAGATACTTTAGCTGACATTTTGTTGCGCTGCATGTATTGATCTCGGTGAAAAGGTCATGGACATTAAGAGTGGAGAATAACTCATGCAAAATCCATGGAAGTGCATCCACACACTTGCCTGCCAGAGGGGACAACTGACTGATCACGTCTGGATCAGGACAACGAGGTAACTTAACAGGGAACACACACGCACACATCATCGCCATGACCACCCCAGTGACCTGACTTCTGTCCAGATGCAACCTTTTGTATTCTTTCATAGAAAAGGAAGCTTTGCTGGAGGAATAGGAAGGAATCTGGCATCTTCACTTGGAAAAATGAGTTAAACAAACAGACAGGACAATTGGTTCCTATGGTTAGACTGTGTTAATGGTATTTAGTGTATAAAAGAGACCTATAAAAAGCACCGGTGCTTTTACAACAGCAAAGTGGGGAAAACTATTAAAACGTGATAATTATTAATCCACATGTTCCGGCAGAATTGGGTTATAAAACATTAACTGAATTTAACACTGTTAATACGAGGAATATATTTATTCAGCAGTACAGATTACATAGAACTTCTTCGTAACTTTAAAACACAGTTGTGACTGTCATCCATTCCTCTTTTACATGCGTTTGCTGTATGTACAGACTACTGAACTAACTAAAGCATTCAGCTGTGACGGTCGACGGACCTCACTTCATAAGACACTTGCTCCTCGCGGTGACGGTCGAGTAGAACATAACGTAAACAAACGGACGACTTACGGAGAGTTATCTTCTTATGGTCGAGCTTTCGGACTGTGCTCTGCAGATTGTCCAGTCGCTGCTGCAGTACCGTCGCCCTGTGAATGACCAAAGTCGCCTCGTTCTGTATTTCCAAAAATATACTGCATGCATGTCGCGACAGATCCGAGAGCTGGTGGAGTATGTTCGTCATCGCGTCACTACTAATATCATTTAAGCATGTCCATAATTTCGAGTTTAAAACCCTGCAGTCATCCACTTTTCCAGATCCGATGTGAGATTGTCCTACACCGTATATATAACGTTCCTTGTTCAACCTGCACAGGCGCTGAGGCAGTACGGTACGTTTATGAAAAGGCATTTTATTCAAAATGTCTTTAAAAAAAAATAACATAAATGACCAGTTATTCCGCTTGTCCCATTAAGGTCACCAGTGACTGTTATTCTTCATAGTGCTGATCAGTTTTGTTCGAAGTGCACTATGAGGTCCCGCCATATAATTCAAAGGATGCGACTTCGGGTGCGCGTGCCTGCCCCCCATTCTTTGGAAGTTTCGAGTGAGACCCTCTCCTAAATCAGGGTTAGTGGGGTACTCTTAAAACTTGAAATGGCATTCATACACGTGGATCTGGAGTTGCAAGTAACCTACGGTCTTGACTCAAGTTTACGCACAGAAACTGGAGCAATAACCACGCCTTGAACTACCTTAAGTGACGTCTACCGAAGTCTCGAATAAAAGAGAAAAGAAAAGATGTTTTCGTCTTATACTTTACGAAAATACAGTCAGCTAAACTATAGTATAGTAAAATATAGTAGAACAAGAAATATGTTATATAACATATCAAAGGAACAAAATCATTTGGCATTTTAGATTTATTGTAGCCTACTGAATGCTGATTATTTGTTTGATTTTCAGTGGTAGGCTTTTGTAATGTAAAAATCACACGGAAGCCTTGATTAACAAAACACTTAGCCCGGAATGAAGACTCATAAGTCTTCCAAGACACTTTCTGTATGGAGTGTTTGTCGATTTGATCATTGTGTGAGTACAATTTTCTGTTTATGACACAGGCTACTTTTAGCTTGTTTACAGTCACGATAATCTGATTATCTGTCACATATCTATTCCCCGATAATCTTTCAGGTGTAAAAGGAATGGTGATCCGACACTGTCTTTTGCCAAAAGTCATTTAAACTCCACTCTGGATACTGTTCCCGTTCTGACCTAGAATTGTCGCGCCTCCATGACTCTTCCATTCTTCGCAATCATCTCCACCCTGAACACAATTTAGCTGCATTGTTGTTTTCCCCAGTACATTAACTTGCAGGTTACTGTGGTTAAGTGGAAGGACTCGGGCCTAAAGATGTTTTGCCTTTGTATAATCCTTAATAAACTCACTCACTCTCTGTCTCTGTCTCTCTCTCTCTCTGCTTTATGGTCTCTGCATAACGAAAAAGAAGGAATAGCTTACAGCCCATTTCCTTATTTGCATATCTGCTCAATCCCTGATAGCATGGTTTCAACCATTTGTACTTAAAACCTTGCACTGGATTCCTCAGTGTGATATGATTATTCGACCTGCTATAGAAACAATTCTTATGGTTTTCATCATCATGACTTAAGCGACATATCGGTGATGCCATATGCGTTTAGTTTCTTATTGATGTCTTTAATGCCCTCCAAGGACATTTTAATATTATTATTATCCGATCTTGCCATTTAATTTTGGCTTTGAGTTGTGCATTTCATGCATGTGTAGATAAAGGTAAAAAATTTTACTCCAATGGAAAATTGTCAGACTCTAGTGAAGTTCTACGTAAGGGGTTACGTCCGTGAAAGGACCGACTAACAATCAAAATCGCTTATAATTGCCTGTAAAATTATGCGCTAGTTAAACGCAATTAGGACAAAAATGATGACTTGGAAAGATTCCCATGACCCAATAAAATGAATAATTAACAAAAGAAGGAAGATTTAGATTTGGTTTACTATAGCAGCATGCTTGATTGGTACAAGGAGTTTCA
>JAOYMR010000010.1:4141575-4155637 GCA_025802075.1 Tenebrosternarchus preto | reverse complement strand
ATGTGATTGGCTGATTTGACATTTGCGTTAATGAGCAGTTGGACAGGTGTACCTAATAAAGTGGCCGGTGAGTGTATGTACTTTCACTATATTTGCACTATATATTATTATATAATAGCATAAGTAGTATAATGTAATGTAGATTTATCTCATATACAGTACTTTCAAACAGTAATTCCTTACACTGGGTAATAGCCACTGGGTGTCCTAGAGCATCCACAAAGACTCGGGTTTTCTCAGTTTTACTATTATGTGTAGGATTTTACTTTAGCAGCCACCAGATGGCAGCAGAAACTTGCCAAACCAACAAATGGGCACGTACGACAAAACATTTTTTTTTATTCATGTATTACAAAGAATAAAAATTCCAGACGCATCAGTCTATGGATATTACAGGTGGACATGCCGATGTTTTAAAGGATAGCATTTTCATGTAATAGTCGAAGATAAACTAAAGAATATATTAAAATGAATAAATATCCACAATGTAGCACTGAAGAGGAAAGTAGGCTATCGATATTATTTATAGCTTGGCTTTATCTGGGTTTGCTGTTGAGATGACTGAAGACATCCGGCATTCGTGAGATCCCGCTGACGTCGCCTCAGACCTGCACAAAAATAAATATACCTAACATGCTTGGAAAATGTGAACAGAAGCATTAATGTTTGCACACTGTAAAGTGCAATATAATGTATAAATGATCAACTTTATCTACAATCATGTAATCCCTGATAAAAGTAATGAACATAATAGTTAGTGAATAACGGTTTATGCCCACTGGTTGTCCATCCCCCGAGTGCTGCACAAGCAGTATTTTAGCCACTAGTCTTCCTGGGCGGAGGGTGATCTCACTGGGAGGCAGTAACAAAGCCAGGTGGCCCTGTTTGCTATGAAGGTAAATATCACATCAAGAACTGGATGAGACAGGTCAGTTGTAAGAAAATTATACAAACAAACAAACAAAAACATAAAAGATACATATATGGATAACCAGGCGTAGAAATGATTAAACAAAAAAGAAAAAAAAATTTTTTTTTAGTAATGAACATGATTGTTGTGAAGCAGTCACGCAATATAACATTTCATGTATGATTAGAATTAAAATTTTTCTCTAATATTTCTTAGCTGTCTTAGAGAGTTAATGTTGCCCTCTTTATAAAGGTGTAAACACATCCTGACTTGAGCTTCTCGAGCGTATAATCTTTCAAACAACCTTTCTGCTTAATCCTGTTTAAACTGCTAATCTTCTTTGGTGGTGTCGTAATGGTATTTTGTTGTTGTTGTTGTTTGCTTGAAACTTTTGGATTAAAGATATCGCATTTCAAACCGTTTAAACACAAATCCACACCACAATGCTCCATAATGTTATGTGCTCATGCTGGAGACATTAGCTGTTTGCATATCTGACCATTAGAGGGCGCTCCAGCACTGCAGAAATCTTATCTTGACCAAAGCGGCCCACCCACTCCTACAATGAAATTACACTGAAGAGTCACCCCATCATTTTTCTTAGATGAGATTAAAGCATACACACCCAAGTGCAGTCTGCTAACACAGCCATTCTCGACATGCTCTTAAATTCAATACGTTTGTCCTGCACCATACTCTTAATGATGGAATCAGGCACAGTTATATCCCTTCAAATACATATGTAATTATATCCCTTCACATGCATAATAAAAAACAAAGCCCCAAATCAATCTTATTTTCAAAAATGGGAAATTCACAGACCTTAATAGGGTTTGTGGTGTAAAACAATGGACTTAGCCTTTAAGCATGATGATGATGATGATGATGATGATGATGATGATGTTGATGTTGAGGCACATAATGCACTTTGGACTTTAGCAAGAACACCTTCAGTTATGCAAAAGGCAGAAGACCTAAAAAGTCCTTTTTCTCTGTTTACTTTACCATTACCTACTAAAATCATAAAATCATGAGTCCCAGTATTGGTAACTGGCATTAGCATGAAGGCTTTTGGACAGGAGACAAAATGATGCTGGTGACAGCACCAACAGAAATGCCTTCATTTCACTTTGACTGGTGGCAGCACCAACAGAAATGCCTTCATTTCACTTTGACTGGTGGCAGCAGCAACATAAACCCCTTTATTTCATTTGAACTGATGTATCAGTCAAAGTTTTTGTTGTTGTTGTTGTTGTTTTTTTTGCATAAATGAGCGTAACCAATGACCATTTGATTATAGGTAAAAAAATAATATTAATTCTAAAGTGACAGCACTTCCATTCAGTTTGTTATAAAGATATATTCTACCCATCCTCAAATCTTCAAATCCTCAAAGAAAAGCTGCTTTGAAACCTCCGTTCATTCAACCTTAGAAGCAGAATAAGTTTCTCTGAGACACCACTACATTTTTCATCAGTTAAGTGTAATTTTTTATCTTAAGTATAAGTCAATATTATATATAAATCACATTAAAAACAACTTGTGTTGACAAAAGTGCCATATGTAAAAAACCCAACACCACCTATTACCACCTGTTCACTGCTTTAAACAAGAGAAAACATATGTGTAATAAAACTGCATTAAACGAAATCATTGTACAACAATCACGTCACGTCACTGTACATCATTTCTGAGATTCCGTGGTCCAGGCTTTTACTCCCAAGGCACATATGGCTTCTGATTTCAGATCATATAACATGCATTGTTAGAGGGTGTGAGCTTTAACGACTGTGAGCTGTGCATAACTGGCTCCAGGGCTCTCCCTGACTGAACCCTGCTTGAAATGTTTCACCTGAGCTTGCTCTGCCATACCCGTAAACTGTTGGACTTGGTTGATTGGAAAAGTTCGCTCCTGGCTCCGTGATGAACGCAGTTATCAGCACCACTGGAATTTAGTTGAGCAACGTGTTTGCAACAAATGCCAAGGGAACATTTGTTTGTGTTCTTCGAGTAACTTTTTTCATGTTTGATTCACACACTACAAGCAACTTAGACCTTTTATTTTAAGACAGGTAAAGCTTGTGCCAAGGCATTTGTATGAATTATAGTGAGAACACTTAGTGAGGCTCCTGTAATTCCATAATTCATGTCTTCACCATGCACCTGTGTGGCTGTACTTTCATTTCTCTGATGGTATGTGGCAATAATCAGAGGAGATCCTGCTCACAGATAAGCTTCTTGGCCATTCAACCATCCACTGCTTCCAGCCATGCACCTGTACCTCTGTCTGCTGCTCCAGCACGGCCTGTACGTTCTGTTTGGAGCTTCTTCTAAAAATGTTTTTTAAAAAAGCTCACACAAGTCGCAACGAGTGTTTCCAAAATGGGTCTTCAACAAAGAAGCCGTCAGCAAGTCTTCACATTTGTAGATAACGTGTAAGTGTTGTGGGGAAAGTTGTCTCAATTTTGTTCTCTGTGTTGCTGGTCCAATTTTATCTCTTCAGCTCCAAGAAGCAGAGAACCGGTAAGGTCAGAAATCGCACTTTAGAAAAGGGGCATGTGTTCGGTGGACATAAGGGGGGGAAATGGCAGCCTGACTTTGGAATGACAGGGTGCCAAAGGCGAGTAGTGTCATCTGGCCTGGATAAAGGCGATGTGACCCCAAAATCAGCGTTCAGTCCAACATTGCGCTGTGCTGTAGCATTTCCTCACATTTCAGCAGGCTGTGCTTTTCTCACATTAGTCTATTTTTGGCGTGCCTCAACGCACTGCTCCGAGCCGCTCCGAGCCATAAGTAGGCCTATTCTCTTTAGCGCTGAATTTAATGATGCTTGAATGTGCACCCTCTTACATGCGTGGCCCCTGTCACCGGAAAACTTTTTGAGAGGCAAGTTAACAGACCGTGAAAGGGCAGCACAGATGGCAACATCCTAGGTGGTAATTATCCAGCACCTCCTTGGAAAGGGGGAGGGGTGGGGTGGAGGGGATGGGGAGGGAAAGAGAGAAGGTAAAAACACAAGATGGGTGCAGCCATCAGGTCAGTTTCTGACACATCTCGCAAGTCATATCAAATGAGAAGGGCCTTATGGGAGCCGAGACAGGGCCTGATGTCACAGGTCACATCGCCCAATAAGAGGATGATTTCCAGCTCCAGTGCCTCAGCTGTGCCTCCAAGGACCTACGTTTAAGCTGAAGAAGCATTAGTTCTAAGCTTTGAAAAGGGAGTCACCTAAACATTTATTTTTGAGGTCTTCCTTCCCTTTTTTATTTGTTTGTTTGTGTGCTTGTTTGTTTATTTTTGCATGTGTATGTTTTACGAATTAGCTGTCTCTGATGAGCTCACGATTCACCGCATAGTGAGGCTGCAATTAGCCGAAGTGTCTCTGTATGGGACGTGCAGCTCTAATAGACATACTTATGCGGCATTAGGCAACCAGAGAGCATAAACCAGTTTTGAAGAGCTTAAACGCTTGTTTTGGTTCAGCTTTATTAAAATTGAAGGCTTCTGCTCATTTGAATCATGCCTTTTTATTTATATTTTTATTTGGTTTGGGTGTTGGGGGTGAGTGGGGGTGTTGTTGGTTCAATATTCTACCAGGTGATAACACCCCTCCCCAGCCCCCGCATATGAGCTCCCATGCAAAAATATGTTAATACTTCCCATATTAGAATCTTTGTCTGCTTGTCATTCTCACATGGGGCACATCAAAGCCATATGACCCGATTTTGCACCTGCTGTTTAATTAAATTTACAAGACAGACACACTCTCCACTCCTGGTGATATACAAATCAGTTTTTATTACCCCGGCCCTGTGATTTACAAGGCAATTGACTGCTGGGTGGAGGTGGCACATGCCAGGATGGTCCCACGGAAGAGAGGCAGCAGCCAGCGGGATCCCGCCACTTCCATGATCCGGAAGCGGTATAACGCACGATGGAGATGTTCAAGCTTCAGCATAAGAGCCCAGCGGTGCGTGGAAATCCTGTAGTCTCTTTGTAGTAGCAGATAAAAATAGCTCTCAGTGTTTGGTTTTAAGCAGAACTGATGAGGAGAAAGCATACCACAGGGATGGACGTAGCTTTCACAGAGAAGGACCAAGTGCCAACGCAGAAGAAAAAACATGTGAACTGTACAGGTGAGATACTGTGCTGTCCATATATAAAATAACAAGTTTGTGTTAAAGTGTGAGATATAGTTTAGAGTTATGTGCTCTCTCTGCATGACAAGAATAAACATATATAAAGGAGCAAAGTCAAATTTACTTTGTATTCTTGCTTATTTGAAATTGTGTGTTTCTCAAGACACTGTGATAATGCAAATCATTGTTAATGTCCTCTGTACCATGTGTTCGATCCTGTGGAAATCCCACCTTTTCCCACTCAGGGTAAAAAGCCTTGGGTGTATTGGTGCCAGGCATCGTTTGTGATCGCGTGCTATTCTGGGGCGTGGCCCCGGACGCAGCAAAGCCAGTTTCTCAGCCAATCCATAATAGATGATGAAATTTGGCAAGAGCTTGGGCCTTATGGCCCATTCTTCCTCCTGCAGCTGCTTGTTTTCCCACAACTCATCTGTGCTGACCAAGTTGTGTGTGTGTGTGTGTGTGTGTGTGTGTGTGTGTGTGTGTGTGTGTGTGGGTGCGTGTGCGCGGATGTCCGTATGTCACCAGCTTTGCCCATGAGCACTTCCCCAGTAACTTCTCATCCTTCAATATGTCGGCCATGAGTTTCAGCTTTTGGAGGGTCCCTTCTTTGATGCTGTGGTAGGGAGGAGAGGCAGGTCTTAGATGAGTAGTGAGCTAAGTAGAAGTATAGAAGCGTTCTTGCGTTCTTGGACCGTCTGTTCTTGGAAGAAGAACGCACACTGAGTTTTAGGGCGGTTGGTGTTTAGGACAGGTGGGGAACTGCTGAAAGTCTTTTACACTCTCACTGTGCACGTAACTAAATGTCCTGCTTACTATATGTTTTTGTTGACAAGTCTGTATATTAGCCAAAAGCTTATTCAGTGTATGTGTATGTGTGTCTGTCTTTCTCACTCCACACCTTTCTCCTCTCTCGCTCACTGTGACACTGTGACTCTGCTCCAAGTACACGCCTCCACAGAGGAGAAGTGTCACTTCGGGTCCAGTACCCTCCCAGCCCCTGCCTCCTCCACTACCATGGCACCTGGGGTCCTGCCTATCAAACTCTTTGAGGGTAACGCCCCTAACAACCGAGGACCAGTGAAGCGATCGAACTGAGGCAACCAGTCAATTGAATCAGCAATGATTCACATACATGAAGGCAAATTAAGCCTCACTAACTGCTTGGGGTCTGTTAATATTCAAGAGGGGAATCATTTTCTCTGTTAGCTTCTCCTTTCGCCCAAGCTGTCTGCATTGCCGGAGGAAGGCGCTGATTGATGGTTGCAGGTAGGGTCAGCATGCCGATGTGCGGCCATGAGTTGCTGATCAGCAGCTGTTTCATCCACCGAGTGAGGCCAAGGGGGATGTAGATGTTGGTGTGTGTGGGGGGGGGTTGTGGGCAGGTGAGGCCATCTTCCACTCTTCCATTTACCCTTCAGGCAGACCAGGTGTCTCCAGCCCGCCGCTGTGTCATCCCCCAAACTTGGCATGGCGCAACGAAACAGGTCCACTCCATTGTTCCACCGCCCTCCCCCAGGGACGGGCACAAATTAATGCACGTACGGCCGCACCGTGCGGGCGATGGGGGGAGTGGAGGTAAAAAAAAAAAAACACGCCCGGAAAACGTCGCCCGGAGCCTGGACGTGGGGCAGGAGAGAGAGATTCTGCTGAATAGAAATGAGAGTGGGAGTCAGAGAAAGCCAGAGAGGCACACAGGAGAGCTCCATTTGTTAAGGTGCAGGTGCAGGATTTGAGTGAATGCCAGGTTACACTCCTCGTTTTTGGTTCCATATTAACACTGTCAGCTTTTTTTTCATGTCTCTCTCTTTCTCCCTCTCTCTCTCTCTCTCCCTATTTTTACAATACAGCCCCTGTTTCAGCGCTTGTTATAGTTTTTACATGGTTTATTGTCTTAAAGTTTCAGTTAAGTATGATCTAAGAGTTAAAGCATGCACTAGTTGTTATAAGAGGTCTTGTTTAACCTGTTTATTAGGTGAAGGTTCAATGCTCAAATGGACTCAGATGGTAAACTCACCTCAGCACCAATAATTACCATAAGATATGTATATAACACTCAGCCAATCTTTTCTCACAATCTTTTGTCTCTGATTTAGTTATTAATGTTGTAGCACATTAATTTTTTTTAAAGCTTTAGCATCCATTTTAGCCACATTTTTATCCCATGTGGGTATCTCAACATCTCATCATTAATCTTTGTCTGTATCGCAACGATCTGTAGGAGTGAACGCTGCATGCTTGTTCGGAGCTGTGAGACGCCTGCCGCTACTTTATTTCTTTCTTATTTGTTTATTTCGACATACAGACAAAGCGAGCCAGAGAGTCTCGGTGCCCTCAGAGGAGAGCGTGCTAACTGCTCAACATGCTACGTGACTGTGTCGATGTCCATCCGACACGGACATCGTGCCGTGAGTGAGCTTGGCCCTTACTGCAACACTCAGGCTCCCCCTCACGAACTGTCTTCGTTATGTGCTCGAGGTCGGATTTTCCATGGGCTGCCTGTTTTTATTTGTACAAGCATTTGGTGTAGATAGCGCAAACGATAAACTTAGATAAAAAAAAAAAAAAAAAAACTGACTGCGCGAGGGCTCGAGGGCGTTCGTGTTCGCTGTAACTTTTCTTGTGAAGAAGCAGCCTTATGCCGATTTGTGAATCAGCTAGGATCTGTGCTTCACCAAGTGAAGTTTAAAGTGCTCAGCCTTGATTTAGATTCTGGGAGCCACCCACCAGAAGCTACACCGAAGATGAGCGTCTGAAACTTCCCCAGTATTTATGCAACGGTATTTATGAGTCCTTGATTAAACAGTTTGCACCAGTTTTGTTTTTTGTGTTTATTTATTTGGCCTAGCAATCTTTTCCATAAAAAAAGTATTTCGGAGACAGGTACCTAGCCCAAGAATAGCTCAAGTGCTAAAAGTGCCAGTCAGATTATGAAATGTTCAATCATGTTAAATTACACTGGGTTATCTAACACACTATAACCTAGCCTGCTACTGCAGCCTGACACAGGCTTTTCAAAAGTTTCCTAAAAAAAAAGTGTCTAATTGCTGTGGACTTTTGCAACTTTGATGATGACAGTTGGTATGGGAGTCGTATGGGCCGCACTCGAAATTAAATAAAACAAGAGGCGGGAGTTGGTTGACAGCTTTAGCAGGGCAGGGCATGAGTCTTCTCTTCTGTCTGAGGGAACAAGTGTAACCCAGCACCAAACATTGGCAGCTTCAGACCACAGCTTGGAGGCAATGAGAGAAAAATAACTTCTGTCAAAGAAAAGGCGACAACAAAGGAGGAAAACACTCATGCCTGCACTATGGTCCTCATTATTTCGTGATTTCGTAATCAAGACGACGGGATCTGATCTACAAACTGCGGACAGCTGGTCCATTTCCACCGTCGAGCCTGTTGGGATTTGTAGTTCTTTCTCCGCGACATGTGCGAATCCCTACTGTCCCTCCCCTCGCTCTCAATAACAGCTACGGTTTTTTTAATGGGGCAAACAGAAGGCACACACTATGTGCTTGGGTCCTGCTTTGCTGCCGTGATTGGATAAATAAACAATGGGATTTACTTTGAACGGCTGGATGCAGGGATGCGAAAATTCTAAAGGACCGTTTAGGAATCTGGGCTGTGCCCTTGCCTCGGCTCCTTATTTCGTTTCAGTGGGTTCGTCGATGCTGTACTGTGAGATGCAGATTGTGCTGTTTTTTCCCCCGTCCCTCAAGTGAGATGTAAAAAGCGAGGCACCCATCTGCCGAGCAGATTTCTGCAGCCCCTGAAAGCTTTGGCAAGCAGAGGGAAAAGGATGAGAGGAGAGGAGAGGAGAGGAGAGGGACAGCACAGAGCTCAGCTGTCATCAGACCCAAACGGTCACGAACCACAATGCCGCTCGTAGCTGCTATACCAACATGGCATATCAGATCTTTCAGATCTGACAATACGTGTAAACAGCAAATGAATAGTGAAAAACACACCTCAGATATGTACGTCATTTTATCAAGCACCTAAACAAGCCCTGTATAGAAATGCTGAATTTGTAGTTAATAAAAATATTTTGACGTATACAAAAGCCTTAGATATTCTGCAAGTATAGTATAGTTCACCAGAAGCTAGCATACGGTGTCCCAGTTGTTGACTACAGTAAGTGAACAACACATTCTACTAAAACAATCACTTAGTCAGGTTGGAAATTGGCTTCTGTGTGCCATACTGTCCTCTTTGCCTGCTTCTACACACTTAGGCTCATCTAGGTTATGATGCCCCCTTGTTGGGCATCTGATAACTGTGATGAGGGTTAAGGCTGTGGAGCAGAGAGGGTGTTGGCTAAGACTTCCTCTTCACACCTGCCATTCCTTGGTGAGCTGCACATGAGTTCCACCCGCTCGGCACACTCACAGGA
Organism: Tenebrosternarchus preto; assembly: GCA_025802075.1. Lineage (NCBI taxonomy): Eukaryota > Metazoa > Chordata > Actinopteri > Gymnotiformes > Apteronotidae > Tenebrosternarchus > Tenebrosternarchus preto. The sequence goes on along the minus strand of JAOYMR010000010.1, from coordinate 4,146,192 downwards.
GAGGAAGAGCAACAGAGCTCAACCCAACCTCACACGTGCATCCAGAAGACCTGACCCTAATGCTACTACAATTATTTCAGGAAAACAATAAGGCAGGTATAACAGATGTATGCATTTTCAAGATACAGAGGATAAGTAGAGCATCTCTAGATAGGTACTGTGTAGCTTAATGATGATGGATATTCATTAAATCTCATACTTCAAACAGAATTTATGGGTCAGGCAGGTTATAAATTAGTTAGCATTGATGCAAATACACTGAAATCAACTCAAAAAAGTAAAAGTGTTAAGTCAAACGCATGGGTCCAAGTTCCTAATTAACAAACCAGGGCAAGGAAAAACTCCCTTGTCAGGGATTAGGAAGAAACCTTGGGAGGACCAAGTCTCAGGAAAGAACCCTTGCTCCATTGGGCGGCCCAGCTAGTAGCAGTCCATATTTATAAAACAATGTCTAGACTGAGCAGTCCCTCCAAAGTGGATGTTGGGCTTCAGGTAGGTGGGAGCTTCGGCAGCATAGGCGGGTCCCCTGGCAAACCGGAGAATGTTCTAGGTTTTTGTTTTATATTATGGTAACGGCTCTTCCACAGGCCACAGCGCTGCATCCACAGCAGTGTGTCCACAGGCGTCTAAGTGATGCAGGTGTAGCTCGAAAAACAGACATGAGAAAAAAAAGAAAATGATGAAGTCTGTTCAACCTAATGTAAGGTGGAAACTCACAGAAAGCTTTGACAAACAAGTGTGTCTTCAGAATAGACTTGAACAATGACACCGTGCCTGATTCCTGAACACTAATTGGGAGATTATTCCATAACTGGGGGGGTTTTTAGTAAAAGATTCTACCACCTTTTGATCGTAGTAGACGTAATGGGTCATAAAAGATTAGAGCTTGTGTGTTAAAGCAACTTCATTAAGCACTCACAGTTACAACATTATGAAAAGTGAATCTAAGATACAATCAAAATAATGTATTTTATTATAAACTTAATAATGAACTCCTCCTTGAACATCTTACTTGAATTAATCTCAGGAGTTAAATGAGACTAGTTTTCTGCATTCTTTGGAAATAAAATTACTGCCATAAGACAAATCATAATAAGTAGTTTTATTCAGTACTCTTCCATCCTAGATGAAACATTCACTTTTTCCTCTTGTTTCCTTATGGATACTTCAGCTGCTAAATTTGCATTCCTGTTTGTAGTTCAATAGTGCATAACGTTCTAAATATTGTCATAATTGTCAATATATTACTGCAACGTTGATAGTATTCTAGTCTCGAAACAGCAACTGTTGACGTCACAAATTATATATAGTGGATGTTTCATAACTCATATTTAAAGTTAAGACACAGGTTCTAGGTATAAGAAAAGGGAATCAGAGAGGTGTACACTTGATTGCAGAGCCTCCTCTGTGAAGGCAATTATGTGAAGAATCCAAGAATCCATTTTGACAGCCTCAGTAAACTAGTCAGTGAGGACTGCAAAACCACATGCTAACACTTCTATAATATCTCTAAGGTTGGCTGTATTTTCTTCATTGCTAACTCTTATGTTCAATGATGTCTCACCTGGACCATCCAACAGCTCTGTTCATTGTTTGAAAGGAGAAGGACGCCGCTGTAAACTTCACGTGTAGCTGGATGAGGGATTACATTACAGTAGCCATCAGATCCGTTCATTAGCTACATATATCTTTTTGAGATTTACATTTTGTAAGATTCGTTAAATGTTTTTTTATGGCCCCAGTCACTCAGTCACTCCCAATTCTCTATCTGAAACCTCATTTCCCTCCTGGCACCTTCAAACCATATTGACTTGTATTCTCACATTTCATTGTTTTCCATTCTCTTCTTGCTATCCTTTATCCTTTTGCTTTGTTCTGTCTTACTTGTGATGAATAATATACATTATTTATGTACCACCTTTTACAGCAAAGTGTTCTACACAGCAAATACATTCATTACAGAATAGTGGTAACTGAGCATTTCATTCAGGGTGAATACTATAACCATTGTTCTACATATACTGAACATATTCACATGTACTCATTAAAGGCTGGATATTTACAGATTTCTTAATGAATATGTGATTTTTTTTTTGTAGACAGGAGTTGCTGTCGTCATGGGAAGTCTTGTATACTAATAAGCACATTGACTAATCATCTTTTAGTCATTGCTGCCTAAAAGCAATGAACAGAGTTCTGTGACATGAGAAAAAATCAGTAAAACACATCAAAGTGTTATCAAAGAAACCTCTCCTTTCCTCATACTACACAAAGGAAGGTTCTCATGCTATTTCACTGCCTATCTTTGCTCTGCAGGACAGTGGACCAGCGTTCAGGGTGGGGGAGAGTTATTGTAGTTATTGAAAAGTGTTTGTGGAGAAAAAATCACCAGGAACTCATTCCCTTTATCCTCACAGAGGGACAACAGTCTCTCACTCAAGATAAATGTCTATTCCTCCACCCTTACAGGCTCACAGCAAGAGGATGTCGTCTCTGCTCTTATCATTAGCCTTGCACACACACACACACACACACACACACACACACACACACACACACACACACACACACACGGTTCTCTCTCTAGAACAATTAGCTTTATGCTGGGGCTGAGCTTGTGAAATGTCATTCAGTGGAGTAAACTGGTTATTATATCACAAAGACTGCAGCTGAGTCAATTCTACTGGGCAAAGGGGGGTGTGCGTGTGTGTGTGTGTGTGTGTGAGGGGCAGGAGAGAAGAACCGCCAGAGAGAGAAAATTCCAAATTAAATCAGGAGCGCTTACATGGGGCCCAGACTTAGGGCCCCCCAGGTTCAGTGTGAATACATTTGTTCTGAATTGATACACTACAGTACACAAATGCAGACGATATGCAACATTTTATTTCATTTTAAGTACCTATTTCTGAATCAAATTTGATAGCAAATGAAATTGAGCAGAGAATTATATACATTACACTATATTATATTATACTATATATACTATATTACAGTGAACTATAAAACAATCAAACCACAAGGTCCATGTGATCCTAACTATAATCAAGGCCCAACTAATAGAAACCAGCAATAACCATCCACCATCCTAACTCACCTGCTTACTCACTTTTCTGTGTTTGACAGCACAAGCAGTTGGGGTTGTGTGCACCAGGCCCTGTGGGAGTCCAGCACCACCTTCACCACCACCCGCCACCCTTCTCACCTGCCCGTCTTTTCGGGCAGATGTCAGCGGCCCTGTGATGATCTCTCTGGCCGATCCACGCCGAGGCGCTGGCACAAATGCCAGCGTGGTCCCACCTGGGAGTGTGCCCCAACCCTTCTGCCCCGTGCCCAGACACCCCCTACACCCACCCCCCGGGCACCCCCGGGTGGCACCTGATATACTGGCGTCAGTGTCACGGCAGGCCCTGGCCACTCACCCCTGACGGGAACACAATGGCGTGCAGTCTACCGGTGGACGTGGGCAGGTACCGATAATACTGTTAATCATGCAGAATGGAGCAAGCGGACTGTTCAGAACAAAGCAGGCGGCAGCGGTGCAGTGATGGGAGAAGGCCCCCCTTCCCCTTGCGTTCTGTCTCTTCCTCCCTCTGTCTCACTCTCCCTCAGTCCGCTTAAGCGTGGAGAAATTTTCATTTCGCTATTTTTCACCTCTCAGCGCCTATCTGCCAAGGTGTTCCGTCCTGATAGAGTAGAACTGAGGCCTCCGCCTTTTGCGGGAGGGGTATGAATCACGGAAGAGAAAAAAAATCCTCCATTCCTCCCCTCCTCCTGTGCCTGTTTCTAATCTAACTCACAAAACAATGAGTGCACATTGCTCCGAAATCTGAACATTGTTTCCCCTGTTTCTGCTCGTCTGGATACTCAGAGATATTCGACAGGACTGCTTTGTAAAATGAGATAAGATTTTCCCCCCCTCTCTCTCTCTCCTTCGCTGCAAACATGTTTAATTTCTCAAATATTTTAAATAGGCTGAATAGGCCCAACTGGGTGTGTGGAGGACTGTCTACTTATATTTCATATTTTGTGTCAAATCCCATTAACACAGCGTTTGAAAAAAGCCTCATCCTTTCACACGCACAATAGAAGTCTATATCCTCAATAGTGGTCTGCAAAGCTGCATGAAAGAAGCTAACAGATTACAGGAGAGTGAAACTTCTGTAAACTGTGTTAAAAATGGCTTTTCAAACTTTGGAGCCAGAGAGAAATTAAATGCTCTGCTCTCTTTGTTCCTATAAACCGATTGTCAGTGACATTAAAAAATGGCCTTAAAAAAAAACCCTCCTACTCCTACATTAACCCTGACTTCAAGTACTTTTACAAACTGAACTCATCATGGAGAGGTGATCCTTGCAAAAGGCAATGAAAGATATGAAATGTTCTGATGCACCACAGGGCAAGAAAGGCATCTTTCCTGAAAACAAGCATTAAGATGCAAGGTTAGTTTAACAAATGTTTTTAAATTAATACCACACAAGCCGCAGGATTACTGTTTAATATTTGTCATTTTTCTCTTTATCCTTGTGCTGATGGAAGAATCCTCCAGGAGAAAGCAGCCCTTGGCGGGGTGGGGTGGTGGGGGGTGTTCTGTGACGGTGGCCACCCCTGCCTCTTCCC
>JAOYMR010000010.1:4103480-4134280 GCA_025802075.1 Tenebrosternarchus preto | reverse complement strand
TCTCCCTCCTCCACCTCTTCCCTTCAGCAGATGGCGTGGTGCTGCGGGCGCTCCTCTTCCCGATAATTACCAGCCTTCGCCACAGATGGAAACGTCAGTCAGCCCCTCACAGGTCTCGGTTCCTGCCACTGCCTCCATCCGCCGCCCCTCTCTACCTAGACGAGGTTCTTCCAAAGCATGTGCCATGTGTTTTCTGACTGCTGACTAGGCAGGCAACAAAAGAGAGGAAGCTCATGAATGTGCATGTGGGTGGGGGAGGAGCCCAGGCGTGGGGGCCTGCTCGGCCCACTCTGGACCACCCGATTCGGACGGTGGCGCGAGCCGTGGAGGAGCGCGGAGGAGCGCGGAGGAGCGTGGAGCCTGTACGTTTTCACGTACTCACTGTAGAGGACGCTGAAAAACAGAAAGAGTAAAGCACGCCTCCTTGGCATTTCCTGTGTGTGAGGGGACATATTTAGAGGTTTAGGATAAGTGTGTTTGCAAAATGGATTAATTTGAGCAGATGCCGGGGACTAACCCCCACTTATCTGTGATAAGGTGAGCAGATGTCCCAACTTGGCTGGGGCTCAATAAGAGTTTTATTACAGTGGTCTAAAGTATCCCAGGAGAGGCCCTGCAGAAGCAGCCACGTGTAATATACCCTCGCACCAAACTTGGCCGGCAGGTTTGCTTGCTTTGTTCAGCACGAAAACATAGTGTGAGGACTCAGTCAGGACTGAAGCTTCTGAGTCGCAGTGGTCAGAATGCCAAGCACTAAACCCATTACTGTGAACGGTAACTGTACCCACAAGCCCTTAGGAGAAAGCGTGAAATCAAATCACCAGCGTCAAGGGTGTCGACAGGCTTAGTCAACCTCTTGCTGTCACTGTTCTGATCATGTAACTATGATCATTAGTTGAACAGTGAAAAAGTTAAACATGGATCAGCATACCACACACAGTGCTAGGGCAGGCTATATTTGCCGAAGCTACAAAGCATAATCCTTCAAGAGACTGCGCAAACTATGAAGTCGCTAGCACACCACCATAACCGCAAGCCAAAACTGCATCTTTAGGTTTAATCTCTGGCGCGCTCTCCATTTCACATAAAAATGACTCATCTGAGACGTTTAGTGCCACGAAAGTAGGATGAGAGCAGAAATGACTCAGAGGTGGTGCAGGAAACCAGACCCCAGCGAGACCTGGGCCATGAGGATCCAGCACTCGTGTTGCTCTGCAACTGTGCAGGAAGACCACAGCCCCGCTGCAGCTGTGTGGCACTTAACGTCCACGTCTCGCTAAGGAGCTCTGTTTCAACTGTGGTGCTCAGGCAGAGAAGCAGCCCCACAGTAACGTAAGGATTTGTTCTGAAAGAAGATAAAGTATGTATTTGTTTATAAACACTTTTAAAACCAAAGTGCACATGGCTAATTCACACATCAGTAACAGCACAGCGTATCCCACGATGCACAGCAATCGACCGACACCGCAGAGGTTAGAAAGCAAAAGCGGTAAAAATAGGTTTCAATCTACTTTTACAAGTGGAGATGGAGGCAGCTGATCTGCTGCCTAAAGGCAGGGATGCAAACCTTTTGAGTTTCAGCTGAGCCTGTGGAGCAGCCAAGAGCAGCTGATCTCAAGATCTTCAGGACCTGGAAGCAGAGGAAGGTTGAAGTAATTCTGTAATATAAAAGGGGACTCATTGAAACTGGGTACACACAAAACTAATGCAAAAACTCCCAATAAGCCTGAAGTAGAGGTGAAGAGAAATTGCAGCTCCTATCAGTGCATCGGGAGGACTGTGGCCTACAGTGAGATAATGCCAAACTGCTTTAGCATCTCCAAAGCATGTTTGTAATTCCAGCAAATAGGTTGCAAATTCAAAGGAAAAGCTGGATCTCCATGATGTGTTTATGAATTCAAATGTTTTATTTGCCTGAACTACTAAGCTAACAGCATAGGTTCACGCATCATTTCATCAAGTAGAAATTCGCCATGGTAACTAACCTTTCAGGATCCGCACACTAATATGCATGGGCCACTTTGGGAAGGAATTTTGCGGAGCAAGAACTGATGCAACACGCGAGCAATGCCTATTCCAGAGAGATCAGTACACAACTTCAACATAACCTATTCCATTCGTGACCCTCCTCGAAGATGTAAACGTAGTTTTAATAAGAACGTTGCTAGTTCATTTTACCTCTAGCTATGGCTAGAGGCAGCTTTTCACGGCCTTTCCTCTGTGAAAACGTCTTAAGGTATTCCAGAGGTTTTGCATCAGCACTTCCACGCGTTATTAAGCTTTAAAATCAGTTACAGAGCCCAAGTCTGTTTATTCAGGTGAGATGTTCATTCCCAGCCTATGAGGAAGTGAAAGAATCAGAGTTAGCCAGTGTTGTGACTGACACACAAATCTAACTTTATGAAGTCTTTAATTTATTACTCGAAGTTACAGATTTTATTATTCATCTTTATGGATAAAGTAATCATTAATGTTTCAGCACAATGACTGTTTCATATGTATTAAAGTGATTCATCGTCAATGCTAAATGTGCAGCCAAAGAAAACTACAGCCCGGTTCTATGATCTGCTTTACAGTTCTGGACTTCTTCACTTGGCTCTAGAAAAAAACAACCTCTACCCTTAAAATGTAAATGTACTCTGCAAATTAACAATGACCAAACAGTGAGCTGAACCTCTCATATATTGATTCAATAGAAACAAAAGTGTCTGAACTCATGGTATATAAACATTCTTCAAAAATAAACTTTGTATACATTTTTTTGTAGTTGTTTTTTTTTTTAAATATTTTTTCTTTTCTACTTAAAGTAATAATTCTCCTTGCCTTTTGCCTTAACAGTATGTTAAAAATCCACATTGAAAACCAAAACGAAAGAATTGGGCAATTGCTGTCTAATATCTTATGCAGTTGATGACTTGGTTGTGCTGTGAAGGTGCTGTTGATCTCCTCATCTCTCATAGACACATTGATGATTTGGTTGTGCTGTGAAGGTGCTGTTGATCTCCTCCTCTCTCATAGACACATTGCACGACTGCTGGTTCAGTGTTTTATGGTTATGCAGATCATCTGAATTCAGATGGGTAAAAGAAGTGCAAAGGCCACAGACCTCCTTAAAGCCTGGCAGTCATTTGCACTTAAAAGCCATTTGTTGTAGACAATAGCCCAGGTGCAATGTCCTTGACAGCATGCTTCATTTTCTCCTGTGAGGCAGAAAGTTGGAGTCACACCTGTTTCGTCCTGTTGAAATTTTTTCCCCGCTCTCTATCTCTGTCTCTCTGTCTCTCTCTTCCTCTCTCTCTCTCCCACTCTCTCGGTTTGCTTGAGGCCAGGTTAATGTACCCCGAACCACGACTGCTTCCCGGCGATGCTGTCACGTTATTCATCAGTTATTCATCTGACGTTTGCTTGCTAACTCCTAGCTCAGCCGTCGTGAAGGGTCTCCATTCCCCACATCCCACCCCTCTCTATCACTCGATTGATCTGTCTAGCACTTTTCATAAACATTCACACCCATTTTCATTCATAATAAGAAACACCCATTTCTTATTTTAAAACATCTTCCCTTCGCACTTAAATTGTTTTTTTAGTGAAGAGTCTTCAGAGAAGTTTGCTTTCTCAGTCTACACATATGAACAACATATAACACATATCATATATACAGACATTACATTCACTGAACATGCATAACACACATCACACGGACGCATCCTCACATCTTGGTTCAGTTTTCCCTATTCGCACATGAATACATGCACGTTTACTCAAAATTTGTTGAGCATTTGGCGGAGGAGTTCACTTTAAGCCTTTCAACTAAAACTGCAGAAATGACCTAAAATGATCTAAAAGCATCATCTGACCTCCAACCCAATCTTTAGGAGTGGAACTTGCTGTTCTCCAGTATGTTTGCTGCATCTCGCTTCTGACAGATTAACGCTTGGCCATATGTTATCTGTGGCCTACTGAAACTGAATTCTAATTTCCCCTCATGACACTTCCCTAATGACACTGGAGACAAAGGTTCACTCACATTGATTAAAATCCATAATTTTTTGGTGGTTTAACGGGGATTATAATGACATCTGAGAATAATCAACAACGGGGATGTTTCCTGTGCTGAGAGGATTAAATGACTAAATCTGTGCTCTTGTTATTTGGTCGCTTTCTCGAGTCACTGTCGCCTTTCAGCTTTTGTTTCAGCTGGGCCCAGTTTAGAGGAAGCAATATCACATTAAAAACACTGGACCGCATAAGAGCCAGACTGAATGAACTTTGTGTTCTAATGTCTAAGTCACGGTGAGAAACATTGCTGTAATTGCTGTTTCTGGACAAGCTACACTTTACTTTTAGCAACAGTTAAGATCTTCCCTGGCCAACATGATCCCTGTTGCTAAATTGAAAATGTGTTTAGTAATTCAAATGTGCCGTACCCTTGCTGGTACACAGAAACACTTCAAAAGGATCTGCGCCTGCCTGACCTGAAAGGAAACAGTTAACAGTGCCTGTACAGAGAATGAGAGAGAGGGAGAGAGAGAAGAACGAGGGAGCTGGGTGACCTTGTTACCAGTTGGGTTGAGTTGGACAGGCTGGTAGGAGGTTCGTGTCTACAGGGAAGGACAGACAGATGCTCGCTCTTTTTCCCAGGGTGAGACATCTCGCCCGGCGCAGGCAGCAGACAATCTGGCCCGAGCAGCTGTAACCCTAATGATCACTGGTGGCGGTGCACCTGACCGTCTTAACGCTGGCCCAGGCCGGCAGCACCCCGGCCTGCCAGTCTCCTCTTTGACCTACAGCAGCTCCAAACTCTGTGAAAAAAAAAAAACTGAGAGGGGAGGAATGGAGCGCACGCGGGCAAGCAGACGCGAGCGCAGCGCGGCAGAAGGTGACAGCATCAGCAGCCGTGGCCCCCCGCTCCGAGGGGAGAGAGAGAGAGAGAGAGAGAGAGAGAGAGAGAGAGAGAGAGAGGCAGCCCCCCCGTCCCACCCGTTCCCTTCAATGATCCTGTCTGAGCTGCTTATCTGAGCGCACCCGCGATCTCTCCAGAGGCCCAGGGCCTCCAGCTCTGTCCTCTCCCCAGCCTGCTGCTCTCCAAAGCGGACTGCAGAGATGCAGGCTGAGGGCCCGGAGCCAGGGGCCGGGGTTAGGAGCTGCGAGGGCGAGGGCGAAGCGAGGCGTTCCACCACAGCTTCTGTGTCCGTTCAGAGTCAGGCGTTCTGTTCGAGCGTAGGATTAATTACATGCCGTTTGCTGCTCTTGCTCATGGTGACTCTCTCCAACTCCAGACACTCTGTAGAAACCAAACACACCACGGGCAAAGGCAGTTAGAAACATGATCTAAGATATTGGTTGGTACAGTTTTGTAAGCTTGTTTGCTGGCTAATCAGCTTCCTTTGGATTTTCTCATAGCACTTTTGCCCATGTACATGTTATATACTGTATGAACAACTCTTTGTAAATATGCTACATGTAAACAGTTTGTGAATTACAGGAACCAAAAGCAACTCCAATTGAAACTGCTTTGATCCAACTGTAGTTCAGGTTAGCTGTGACTCTTTCAGAAGGGGGAGCTAGTTAGCTTGTATCAGTGCAGTCTCCTGGCAGTGCAGCAGATCTCCTGTGGAAGAACCGAAGTACACAAGAAAAGTGTTCATCTTCAAGACATCTTCAGGACAGCTTCCGTTCTCAAGCGAACATGAAACTTGTCGCGACGCAGGAAATATCTGTTTCGCTCACAGAGATGCTTCTGGGGTCCAGCGTATAGTCATGTTAACCAAAGCCGAAAACCACGCTCTGCCGATTAACCAGCACCTTCACCGAGCCCCACTATGACTCTCTGATTTCAACTGGACTCTATTCTCAGTTTCATTCAATTGCAGTTGCTAAGATAAATACCTACATGTGACTCTGTTCCGGATAAAGTGCGCACGGAAAAACGCGCGGTGGTCGGCAGACGGGCCAAAGCCGGCTGCTGTTATATGTACGTCAGCTTGGAATAGTGCGTGTGACACGGACATTGTCCAGCCGCTCAGAGCCACTCATCCTTGGAGCGCTGCTGCGAACACTGGGCTTTCTGTACCCTGTGCCTGGCCAGCCTCTATCATGCACACCAAACAGAACTGTGTATTGTTGTCGGCCACTGTCAATCTGTCACCCATGACAACAGAGCTGTTTACATAATGTCCTTCCCCTTCCGCGGAGTGTGCAGGCGATCAGAACATATGGGGGATTAATCAAAAATATAAATCGTCATTGTGACGCTTGGGAGTGCCTCAGGAAAACATGGCTGGAACACGGAAACATATGTGACTAAAGAGGCCTTACTGTTACATGTGTGCTTAGTTAAGTGTAAGGTTGTTCAGTAGAGAGGCACTCAACTCTAGGGCCTCAATTTAAATGTTAATAACACAGAGCCAGATGCAATTATCTCTTGCTTATTCTAGATTATTTGCAGGCTTCACTGCATTATTCATCACAATGATACCTCTTTATAGAGCACCAATGTACATGAAACTACAGCAGGAACCAAGTCTACCCAGGACCTTACAGCGCAATGCAAAGAAAAGGGAGGAAAACCACTCAGAACATGACTCTGCTCACGCTGAACAACAGTGCTTTAGTGGTTCAGACAGCTCATTTAAATATTTCATTAGAATAGCAAAGTTTTGGACTCTTTTTAGTCAGTGCTACCCTTTGGTTCAAGATAATGACACAGCTAAGTGTGCCTAGCCTTCCTGTCCTGTTAGCATGCAGGCTCCTCTGCTGCCTTTATCAGTGGGCGAAGTGGCTGAGTTTTGAGACCATCTCTGCTTCATTAGTGTGAGCGGCTGTGTGTGCGCGTGTGTGTGCCCGATCCGCCCGCAGACAGATACGACCCTGTCACGAAACCGCGCGTGGCGTCCCAGAGAGGAGCCTGTTCAGCTGCCGTGTTTTTTATCGGAGGCATTATGGCCCGCCCACCAGGGCCACACATTACCAAATTAGTCCCCCTATCAGCTGTTATCTGGCCTCGGCACCACTGCCAGGCCTGGCCGCCCAGCCCCGTCCGCCCGCCCCGCTGCCCGTTGAAGAGTCCCAGGCCGGTCCAGGACCCTGCCTTGAGCCTCCACAGACGCCCCTGCAATTCCCCTCACCCACCCACTCCACCCTCCGGAAAAAAAGGCCGCTTCTTCCTTTTAAGGTCCTGCGTTTGCCTGTGACATAAATAATATACTTTGTCTAATTACACACATATAGACGGGAGAGCCAGGAGAGGAAAAAAACACCTCGGTTCGGTGTTTTTGAAGTGAAATGGGAGCGAGGATGGGCGAGGACAGAATGAGGAAAAAAGCTCTCGTTTAAAAAAAAAAAAAAAAAAACTGCCAGTATTCCTTTTCCTCTTCTACAACCCCCCCCCCACCACCACAGCACCACCACCACCACCTCAACGGATAACAGATGTGTCCGCTTGACCTGGGAGCATTACGCGCCGGGACTGAGTACAGTTATAGTCCTGGCAGGCTTTCGAATGCACTGCGCGGGCGGGTGAGGTGTGCGGGGAGGGACACGAGCGTGTGGCGAGAAGCAAGGTGGGTGACTCACGCCCGTCCTGTTAGCGGCGGCGACGGCGACGCGGCCGGGCGACTTCCACAACTTCGCCGGAGCGCGTGGCCCGTACTTCTGAAGCCCGTTCATAATTGGGTAGCGGAGCGCGGCGTGGGGGTTAATGGGAGCGTGGCAGGCCTCTGTCCCTCTGGCAGGACAGAGAGTGATGCCAGTGTGTGAGGCGAGGGCCCAGCGCAGGGACGGAGACAGCAGGAGGAAGCCAGAGAGTGCAGTCGACAAGCTGTGCCAAGCTGAACCAAGCGCTGCCATCCAAACATAAATAACGTCTCTTTGGCACCGCGAGTCCACGAGCGCTGACGACGTTTGCCAAGGTTTACTTTTTTCCCTTCTTCTTCTTCTTCTTCTTCTTCATCCTTTCCATACAGTATCCTCATCCTCCCCCGAACGCCCTGCGCAGGGAGAATGCTATATCTCAGTTGGAGTAGTGTAGGAGGGAGTCACTGCGTGACAGAAAAATAAAAAACCAGCTCAGTCCCCTGTAAGCAAGCAGGACGCGAAGGGAAACATTTGGAACTGGTGGACTTTCAGTTTTTTATGATCTTTAACCCTCAGCAGAATTTTTTATATATTGTTTTTTGTAAAGGTTTTTCTGTATTTGTATTGAACTGCTTTTTATCACGTATCTAAACGTCTGTCACTCTCATTAGTGATATAACAATTTTGTCGATAAGATGCAAGAGTGCTTTCAGTTTGCGTTCATACTGACAAGTCATGTTGTCTGTTAACATGTCTATCCTTCACTAGTTATTTGCATGTCGTGATGCCCTGTGATCTGACTCCCCTCAACGTTTCGGTGCGTGACCAGTTCTGCTCAACGAACAGAAAACATGGGGGGGGGGTCCGATTAGGAGCTGGACCACGTCGAGTCTCAGGCAGCGCTCACCCTGCTGATGGCGCCCTAACCCCGGGACACGGCGAGAGGAAAATCTCCTGTCGCCATGGCAACACTGCACTTTCTCTGCCAAGAACTTGACCTGCTCCTTCCTCAAGCAGCTAAGTGTGCCAAACAGCCCCCCTCGAACCTTCCCCCCCCTCCCCCACCCTCATCACCAGCAAGCCTCTCTCATAGCTTCTGTTTACTGCGCACAAACTCATTAAGGAACGTGTGCTTTTAAAACAAGTGATTGTGCTTTAAATCCATCGTTATAACACTTATTAAATATGCTTTCTTCCTGGTGAGAGGCCAAGCTTTTCAGGACCGGTGCGTTGTGGAGACAGGGTCATAGGGTTTTCCACACCACGTGCAGCACCGGACCAACGGCCAGACCTCCCAGCTAACGTTTCATGTGACCCGTTGAAAGCTTTCGTCTGGACTAGATGTCCCACCACCCCTGCCACAGGAAGCGAGACGTTAAAGAAACAAGCTCCAGCCCACTTTGTAAATATAATGGCAGATAGTCGAAGACATACCATTTGCAACAGCGGACGGATCTGTCGGTCCATAACCTGTGACAGACGAGAAGGAGGAACCGGTTGCTGTTTAGCGGACAAGCTAGCGGATGTAAACAGGAGCGCTCCGTCTCAGTTTACACGTGTGCCCTTGATGAGCCATTACGTGAACTACGCAACGTCCTCGCTCTGCAACCAGATATAACTTCACCGGGCAACATCCGCATTGCACAGCATCCGAAACGACATATTATCCCCCGTTACCTCACGTTTAGGACGAACAGCAAGATCCTTTGTGGGCTGAGCTCAAGTTTCCAATTCATTTGTAACTTCCTAATAGGCCTACGTTATCGGCATCTGTTTGAAAAGCAGTCAAGTACCCCTCTATTTTATACATAAATTAAACGGGGGAAACACAGGCAATAACAGTGACCTCAGCGATGAGGCGCAGCCAGCTCTCGGCTCGCCTGTTCTCAATATCATCGTAAATTACGGCAGCGCACTGATCGAAACGCTATCCTCTCATTTTCATTCGCCATCTCTCGTTTAAAGGGTCCTTTGCTTTAGTCGATGTCATGTGCTAATTGGTCATTAGCGCAGCGTTCTAGCTGAGTTTAGCTCATTTACGCTTGCATCAGACTTGGTAAAGGGCTAACCGTTGTCCCACAATGCTCCTCTCTCTCTCTCGCTCTTATTTTTTTAACAAAATAGTTTACATATCACTCCAGTGGTGTAGCAGTGGTGCCTCGGTATCTTCGTGATAAATCAGTAATGCTATGCTCTGCACCACAGAAACACGTACACCACCCAGTCAAAAGGTAAACTTTGGATGGATATGAAAGAGGTATGGCAAATATAGTACGCCATTAGCTCCCGGCAGGGTTATATATGGAAAAATGACACTCAAAATGTCAGGTCCTGTGTCCTCTGCGTTTGAATTGGACCAGCACAGCTCGATCCATGGCAGGTGTACTTCCTGTGTGTGCTTTTTTTTTATTAGAAACAAATTAGGTTAGAGTGCTTTTTTGGGGGCCGTGCACCGAGGGCCAGCGCTCTCAGCACCTCCAGGCGCACACACCGAATTATACCCGCCACCACGCTGGCAGCCTAATGGAGAAACCCACCAGTGAGGCTAGAAGAGAGAGAGAGAGAGAGATCGAGAGAGAGAGAGAGAGAGAGATGCACCTGGATAAATTCATTCAACTATTTTTTCATAATTAAAGTTAGCACCATTTGTCTGCAGAAACAAAGAGATGGATGAAGAGAAAGGCATGTTGCTTTCATACAAAGGAAGGGGCGCCCTATTGGTTGGGTAGATGATGTGCTTCCTTCTTCCTTTTTTTCGTGCCTAATTGAAAGCTGATGGATTTACATTAATTTCCTGCCCACACCTGCTTCCTTTATTTCGCTTCAAGATAGCACAGCAGAGCGATGCGGCTCCATGCCATTATGACTAATGGACGCTACGCGGACGCGTGTTTCTCAGGGAAAGGGGAGGCCGTCGCCATAGAGAACAATAACTCCAACCCTCCCCCCAGCCCTCATCACCCCCTGCGCCTCAGTAGCCAGCGGTAGCCCGGCAACACTGAAACTCGGGAATTTCAGCCATGTGAAGGCTTTCTACCTGGACCACAAGCAGAGCAGCAAAATGTACTGCTGGGGATTTGGCTGAGATGTTGGTTTATATGACATTGGGGCTTTTTCGTAGAAGTCATGCATGGGTTTGGATGCTAATCACAGAACTTTCTGGAGAATTGAAAAGGTTTGATCCTATTGTACGCACAAATGTCCAAGATCAAAATAATGCATCATTTGTAGCAACATATCAGCTGTTTCATATCCCAGCGGATTTGGGGACAAGTAATATTTTCTTGATAGATAATATTTTCTTACTGCATTAGTTTGCATGTGTGAGCTGTCCTTTCTGGAACCTAGGGCTGCCTATCAGGACATTTTATTTGGCAGTAAAAATCTCTTGTAAGCATATGGCATAGATAAATATTCTTCCTAACATCCAGTGGGCTCCAATAATAGTACTGTGCCATAAGGGAGGTGAGAGGGGCTCCTTTATTGGGTCAGGGCAGCTCCCAGCAGTTGGAGTCTAATTGCACACACTGATGGAGAATGAGGCCTATCATTGATGATCATAATTGCACTCGAGTCTCCGAGGGACAATTCACCCCCTCCACACTTGCCACATGTTTGTATTTAAAGCGGATGGTGTTCATGTCAAACAGAAAGAGGTTACCTTTAGGGATTAAAAGATTAGGCTCATTAATTATCTCACAGTGCTTTTTTTTTTGCACTGACAGAATTAACTTAATGTTCTTGAGGCACTCAGCAGGTAATGTATTCCTCACAGTCTCTCTCCAACAAAAACACCATCTTTCACTTTTCCAGCAGTATAAAATAATTGTGGTTTTCTTTTACAGAAATGAAAGAAGGAACAAATGCTAAAGAATGATAAAAGATTCAGAGCTTCACAACAGATTACAGACGATAAGCTTCTGAAGAACTTGGTCTTCCTGATCTCACAGTGATTTTAAATCACTTTTCTTGGCAGAAATACTTTAAATCACACGTTGGCAGTGACCTGACCCAACTTTACCAATGTTTCAACAACCACTCGACCTCATGTTTTATTGGTACAGAACTGCCGCTTCATGGCGCCATGTGATGTGCAGCTGCGACCCAGTGGTTAGAATGAGCTCGGGTCAGCAAGCAGAGACGGCCCAGCGTCGGTGGAGAGGAGTCCTGGAAACCAGGAACCTTTCGGCTGCATCAGCAGCAAGTTCCAGCCCACCGACTGAACACCGTGGTGAAACCTCTGAGATGCATGTGACCTACCACAGACCTGCCCCTTTTCTGTGAAACCCAACCTTTGGGGAGAAAATCATTGAACGGGCAAAGGAATTTTGCTGCATTCTGAGGGATATATATGTGTGTGTGTATATATATATATATATATATATATATATATATTTCACTGAACAGTTTTTTAAACTTTGTTAAGCAATGCTGTAAAACTGGACGTGACATCTGAAACTTCAACACTTCATCATCAATCCCCAAGATGGCTGCCCGTGGTCTTGAGGTGCTGGCCAGCATCTCGACCACGGCGGTCACGGGGGGGAGGGGTGACCTTTCCACAGCAGGGACAGCTCCCCTCCACAGGTCGCCCGGCCGACCTCTGACCCCTGCCGGTGCGTCGCCGTGGCGGGGAGCCGTGTCAAGGGCCGCGTCTTCAACCAGATGGCAGGCTGAGATTAGTCATGTCGTCCCTGCATGCAGAGAAGACGAGTGTACCCAAATCAAATCTGTCACATCTCCTCATGCTAAGCACGGCGCTGGCGAAACACAGTGATTCAGACGGGCTGATTAAAATCATGTGTCTTTGTGCAGCCTGCGCTCTCTTGTGCATGGGGTTGGTAACATAAACTCGTACCATGTCATGGTCTCTTAAAGTGGATCTTACACATGTGGCTTAGCAATAAAGTCTTTTGTAAAATGGTTTTTTTTTCCAGATATGAGTGTATTGTGGCTATAAGAAGAGGGATTGCTGCTCCCATATGTGCCCTTACCTTTGGATGTCGCCCCTGATGCCAGCTGTTGTTAAACCAGTCGCTATTTCTGAGTGAATGCCAGCGCTGTCCCTCCACTGCCCTGTCCGTTCCACATTCCCCCTGCGCGTTTATAAATATTTGATCAAACCCCCACCATGAGGCAATAACCTCCCTGTCCATGACGACCACCGCTGATTCGTTTGCGTGGGAAAAGGGGGGGGGGGGGGCGGCTTTAGGAGGCAGAGCAAACGCGGACACGAGTGTGCAGATGTTGCGCTGGAAGTGGCGAAGCGCGAGTCGCCCCGGGGCCCTGTGGCTATGCGCGGGCCCCAGCTGGGGTGCGGAGACGGAACGCATTCATCTGGCCTCCCGTCTCCAAGGGCCCCCGCGCAGGTACCAGTCCGCCGGCGGCCCGAGGACAGTGAGGGGATGAAAGGCAGCGGGGGCTGCTCCACAGATGTCACCTGCTGGGGTTCAGTGGCCCTAGCCAGCAAATGTCATGTTTGGCAGCTGGTTCGCTGCTCTCTCTCCCCCCACCAGTTGTTGGCAGAGAGGCTCCTAGAGGATGCGAGAGATGCCTGCGCTGGGGGCACCCTAAAGGGATGACATTAAAGAGAGTTGCTGGCTCCTGTCTGTCATAGTACATTAACCTTGTCCTGCTTCCTGCTCCCTCCAGGGTGCTCTCTCTCTCTCTCTGTCTTTCTCTGTCTCTCTCTGTATAGCTCTGTCTCTCTCTCTGTATCTCTCTCTGTCTCACTCACTGTCTCTCTCTCTCTCTCTCACTCACAATTGTTCTCTTTCCTCTCTCCACCTCTCATCCACCGGCTGTGAAGTACGTGTCCCATGTTTCAGCATTCTGTCCACACCCTGCAGTCTCTCGCCCTTAAGGCTAGAAGGTCAGAAAAGTTTACCGCTGTTCTGCATTCCTGACACGCTCACAACAAAATCCCCAGTTGTGAATGAACACTTACGGATTTCATTTATGTCTAGTTAAATACAAGCCAAACCTTCTAAGGGTTAACATTAGGGACTTTAACATGTGCTCTATCTCTAGCACTGTGCTTTGACTAGGTAATGTATTCTCCTCAATACCAAATAACCTTTTCCTGAATACCAAATTACCTTTTTAGTAGTGTTACTATGCCCATTATGTTTTTTAAAGGTTTTCTATCGGAATACTGATTGCCATTTTGCCATTTTGACCTTGATATTGAAGCTTTCTCCACCACCTCCACCACCCCCCACCCAGAAACAGCTCAGTTCATCATAAAAACGTCAGTTATTACTTATTAAGTGAAATCTGGGCAACTATTGTACTGTGTCTGCTAGTACCTTATTGTGTCTATTAGTAGTCTAATTAGCTTAGCATGGCTACTTTACAGATTACTACTCGCACAGACCCAAGAACGATGGCCCCATGCTTCTAATGTCACTCAATCTACAGCAGTACCTGACAGCATTCCTTCCAAATTTGTTCATAATTGGCTACCCATGGTGAACTGACACATACAATTAAATCCACTTCTCACTATGCAATAATTTCAAAAGGACAAAAAAAATCTCAAAAGCATAATACAAACTGAAGGCAGGAACTCTCCTAATGGTGATTACTAACCAAACTATGCAAAAATCCTAACGATTGTATGATGTCATAAATAAGATTTGGGATTAGGTACCAAGCATACCTAGCAAATAGCTCTGGGACCAACTGCAAAAGCACTGAAGACCACAGCCATGGTCCACCACAGACAACTGGTCCAATGCTATCCAGATAAACAGTGCTGCCTCGAGTGGGGTGGGGATTGGGTGGAGGGGGTGCTAAAGCTTTGATCTTTTGCATCAGCTCTACCCAGGGCCTCTCACTTCACCCGTGACCACCCCTAAAACCCCACCTCCTTGAGGTCGGCGTGGGGCTCCATGCAGGGCCGCCCTTCCTTGGGCCGCCGTGCCGACGGTGAACCTGAGCGTGGAGCCTCAGCAGCGGACGGATGGAGTCGAGGGGAGGGGAGAGAGCTCTCCTATGAGTCCACACATGTTCAGGAGACACGGTGAAGACGTGGGGGCGATAGACAAGCTATAGATAGGCGTGCTTTGACAACCCTCGACAGCTTGAGTTGGAGTGTGCCATGTGCACACAGCTCGTGGTTTTTTCTTTTCATCTGAACTTTTTTTTCCCACAGTACCCTATATTTTTTGATACTGCATCTACTAGTATATATGCCCAAACATGATTAAGCATCAAGCAAGTAACTAAACAGTCAATTAAAACATAATCAAGACAAAATGTAACTGGTCTTGAATGAAAGTCCGATTTCTTTATAGTGCTCTTTGATTGTGATTTACTAGCCATTACAGTTAGTGACCAGGAGTACATTTGCAGTGTCTGTGCCCATACAAGGGGCTTTGATTGCAGTGGGTGACAATCCTACATCTAAATGTTTGACTGTGTCGTATGTGTGCGAGTGATGAAACCCTGTGTCACATGTTCAGCTGGTGCGTGTGCTGTCTGGATGAAATGGGAGCCATGCACACTGCATCCCAAATATTTACCCTTTTTTTTTTACCTAGCAAAGATGTTTTGAGGCAATTTTCAAAGAAAAACTTTAAACTGATTTGCCTCACCATGGGACATGTTCTCCTAAAGTGTCTTCTGTGTTTTGTTCATAACTGATTCAGGTACTGGCCTTGAAAAACTTTGGCTGTGGTTTCGCTCTGTGTGTGTGTGTGTTTGTGTGTGTGTGTGTGTGTGTGTGTGTGTGATGCACTAAGTGGCTCATTGCCTCTTCTGTAAACATCTCCTCCCCCCCTCCTCCAGCAGATGCCAGCGCAGGCTAAAGTGCTGCTCGTGCCCCGCATTCACACACCATGCATCCCGTACGAACATCAAAGACAGAGAGAGTGGCATCTCCACCCGGGAAAAGCCTCCCGCAGAAAGCAGACCGAGCTGTTTAAAAAACTTTCACCTCCAAAAGAACAAGGCAAGGCTGCGTGTGTGTGCGTGTGTGTGCATGCCTGTGTGTATGTGGGACTATTAAGTTACTGTAACATAAATCTTTAGGCTGTGTGCTGTGGGTCAGTGCTGGCTGGAATGTTCGCACTAGAGAGGGAGAGATAGAGGAGATAGTCCTGGCGCCTCTCGAGACAGGCTGCAGACCAAACGGGCCCATCCTTATCTTTGGGCACTTACAATGGGGGTTTTGTGCGGTGCGTCAGGGCAGGCCTGCAGAGAGCTGGGCCCTGGGCAAGGGCCAGGGGCCCGCGCACGGCTCCGCACACTTGGCTCCGCTCCCTCCAATCCGGCCCGTGCTAAATGACTCTCGTTACTGTTAGTTAGATGGGCCAGTGGAGGCGCAGGGGGGATGAGGCGAGGGCATCCAAATCGGAGGGTGCAGGCGAGCTGGGATTTAAAGAACTAACGCTCTGGCTCCAGGCCCTGCCTTAACCGAGAGCCCACTGGCAGCAAACGAACAGCTAGCCCTAGTTCCACCACAGCACTGTTCTAGCCATCGCTGACTGTGCTTGTGAAAGAGGAATTTAGTAAAATCCGCAACTGATACTTTCTAAAAAATGTTGTTTACATTTGGCATTCGAGTGATAAATAAAAGAAACAAATATGGTTTACTTTGTTATGGCTATATTTTTAGTGCAGTCGTGCCTAAGGTGGGAAATGTAACTGTAGTTGAATCACTGTTAACATACCTGCCAACGTCTGAAAATGTAGCCTCAGCTAAGGCACCATATATGGCTTCTTAAGAAAGAGAAGTTATAAACTAGTAATTCTTTTAATGATTCGCTATTACACTTAATGGAACGTTACGCTTGCTTAGAGTGCTCTGGTTTAATCTCCTGGCGGGTGAAGAAGAGGGTAACACTGTTTTCAGGTACACTGTGAATCTTTGTGAGGAGCTTTTATGACTGTCATCTTTGGTGGGCTGACAGTGGCGCCTTGCTAAGTCCTCCACCACCCCCACCCGTGTTATTGAGTTTGTATCCACACACACACACACACACACACTCACATGCAGTCCAGTCTCACTGCAAGCACACTGCAAGTATACACTTGTTTCAGTAGATCGATATTCAGCCCAGGTTCTCTCTTATTGATTTTCACTGTTCTCCTGCAGTAGCATTACAATGTGACAAACTGCAGCTGTAATACTAGTTCCGTTATGCTTGTGTCCAGAGTAGCTACAACATTACAGGCTAGAGGTTTGTTCACAAAACGTATATTTACATTTACAGCTGGTTAGGATCATATATGTATTGATTAAGTCATTTGTCCATTATGTTACATGAATTACTTTGCTTTTGTAACATTTTACTGATTGTAAGATGCATATAAACATGTTATTTGATAGTCCATTGAACATGTAAATTGACTTCTTGCTGATAAGTAGTATTTTTCTTTAAACTGATGTGTAGTGGAAAATTGCAGTTATATTTGAACTGTATATTTCATTTCTCAATATTCAAAATGTTTAATTCAATGATGCTTAAACGTGGAAGCAGCGTTCCTTTCACATAATCAAGGATAAAGATCTGCTTTATTCCATTACCAATCCAACCCAATATTTTAACTCCCTGAGAAATACTGCAGAAATCATTTGCTTGGTGTGTATTCTGACTTCACTCTGTGCACCAGTGTAAATGAAAGCTGGTGTAGGAGTCCAGTAAAGCACGTGGTAAAGGCCTGCAGCTTTGCTTGGCCACGCACTCCATGCAAGGCCACCAGCACAGAGCGGCCCGCACCTCCCAAAGGCCATTTCTGTGATTAACTTTCAATAAAATTCATTAGGCTCTCACCAACCTCTGCACCACTCATATTAACAGACACATCCGCAAAATCCATGTAAACTGTAAAACATAACCTGCCAGTGCTACGCCTGCCCACTTCTCCTCTGCACCTTTGAATATCTTGCTACAGCAAAAAAAAAAAAGAAAAAAAGAAAAATCCGGAACCTGAGATTTATGTCGCGGCTTCTCTAAGTCCACGTTTCCATCTGAGCACGGCTGGGTCCCGCAGGGATCGTTGAATACAATCGCCTCTGGCTAAAAGATGCTTTTATGTGCTCACCCAGGATCAGAGACCCTTATTGTCACATTATCCTGAGCCACTTGTAAGGAAATGCAAAACTGGTCTCAGATCAGCGTTGCAGGCCATGACCCACAGTAGTGCCCCGTCTACTCCAATCAGCTTTAATCGGAAAGTTGCTGTCCGTGCTTCTCCCTCTTCCCCAAGCCCTTGTTGTTCAGCGCCATAAGAGATGACGGCTGGTGCCGCCCGTGCAGTAACAGCAGAGCGTTGTGCGGGCGTGCACGTCCATGTATACGCACATTCAAAACCATACGTGCACGTGCACGCAGGTATGTGCACGCATGTATGTGCATGTACGTTTGTGTACACCCCTGTTCAAACTGGCATCCCACCAAGATGACTGCATTCAGGTCTTCACTCAGGTGGGCAAGGACACAGAACGGCTGGCCTTCAAGTTAGCAAGTGGGTACGTCCAAAGACCTCGCTAATGCGTCTGAAACGTGAAAAACTGAGGTACAATGCAACACTGATTGACACTGATTGTGAACTGTGAAGTCCTTAATTATTGTTTTGATACACTTCATCTCCAACCAATTACATGTCCCTACATGTCTGCTCCATTATCGAAGATGCAGATGCAAGTACTGATTAAGGGCATGCAGTGAAACAGCAGCGAGGCCCGTTTCTTTGGTTGTGTGCAGTTGGACACAGTCTCTGCGACGTGGCAGTACCCCTTGGGCCGCGCCGGGCCGCGCCGGGCCGGTCCTCTCCTCCTACGGCGCCTGCGTGAACGGTGTCGCGCCAGCTATTCTTGTAGGTTTGTTAATTGTTTGTCACCCACCAGGTGCCATCTGTGCGGGTCCCTCGTTCCCTGAGCCATGTGTGGAGACACCACCGCGTGCTCCCGCGTCACTGACCCCATCACACCGGCCCGCGCCTCCCTCCCTCCCTCACTCACTCTCACTCTATCTCTCTCTATCTCTCTCTCTCTCTCTCTCTCTCTCTCTAGCGTTCCTGCTGGCTGGACCACACTGCGTCTCAGGGGTCTCTGGAGGCGACTGCTGTGCTTTATGGATACCTCAGGGCCTCTTCAGTCGGTTCAGGATTTCGGGTTCACTTGTCTCTATTGTTTCCTTGTCTTGAGTGGACACACATTTAGATGCATTACCTTCCATTTGCGCCCATATATCTAAGAGACATCCGCTGAAACCCAGTCTTTTTCTGATACGGCACAGTTTTGAGAGAAAAAAAATGTAAGGAAATGCATCATGTGACAAATCCCAGAAAGGTACCCAGTGGCCCCCACTACCAGAGTTAGTCTCGGGCATGTGGGTCACCTTCATCTGGGCATGAGGGATAGGGCCTCAGCACTGTGACAAATGAGAAGGAGATCTCCAGGACAGCGCATCGGGGAGCCGTACGAGCTGCGTTCAGCAGACGAGGAGTCGCAGGGAATTATGGGTCACCTTCACTCCAGCAACAAGCCAAACAGCTCCTCCCAGTGAATGGGCCAGGGCATTAAAGTGACCTCAAAGAGCATGCAGTGTTCATATGAGGGAGATCCAAGAGTGAGCATACAAAAGACACCATTTGTAGGCATCAGAACAAATTTGTTTGGAAGTTGATAGTCTAGATAAATCTACAACACAACTGCCATTTAGGTTTTGTTTTTTGCTTTGTTTTTTTACTGTAACCAGTCTTACCAATTTTTCCTTTGTGTTTGATTTTTTTCTGTAAGTTGACCTTGAGCATGAGAAAAATACTATAAAAAATAACATTATTATTATTATTACTTACATACCGTATGATTAAATCTAAACCAATTTTGCAAAGAACAAAGTTGCTGTTTTGCTCCAGTAAGTGAAACACTCCCACAAGCGTTTCCACTTATTTTAAAGGCTTAGTGCAGGGCTTTTGATTGGCTGAAATTCTTCTGGCATCACAAACAGGGAATATATGTCTCTCATCTTGATTCATTAGAAATGTTTCCTTATTATGTAGAAACCGTGGCTTCCCAAACCGCTAGGAATTTCCGAATCGAGTGTTCTTCCGTCTGCACACTCTCAGACGCTCTCTTTAACGGCTTGTTGCTGGAAGCGCTCGAGCTCCCTGGAGAGCGGCGTTGTGACGTACAGCCTGAGTGCTGTGAGTCGTTTCATTTTCGTCCTTTAGACTCCCTAAACAGGACCACGTTATCCTAGGAAGAGGACTCTCTGACGCACTGGAACAGCTCAAGATGGAAAGGCAAGAAACCCAACATGGGGTCATGGGGCGAGCGAGGTCTTTTAGTGTGTGCACTGTAAATAAAGGACATCTGCTAAACAGCAGTCCAGCCATCTATATGAAATTAATTTAATATTCAAGTTTCATTTGAAAGACTGCTGCTTCTAATCACATCACTCTCTATAATGAGTTTCAGTAACTATTTCTGACAAAATTTTCTGAAACATCACAAATGCCTTTGTAGCGATGGTATTAGGCTTCAGGAGTGTCAGCAAGAAGTGCACTGGAAGTCGCCCCTCATTTTCAAGTGGTGGCAATGAATGATTCCAGAAGATTCCCTGCTTTCATTGTTCCATCTCAGAGACACAACACTCCAAATCTCCAGTAAGATCTGGTACAGATGCTGGCAGATCTGGACAGGAAAGATTATCAACTCCAGATCCCGCTTTCCAGTAACACTTTTTCTTGAAAACAGAAAGCCATCAGTGCCAGGGAATGCAAGCCAGTGGACCCAGAAATTAATACCAGCTATGTGGGCCCTGTAAGGGTACAAATTCCTTTTTCAGCACCAGGATCCAGCTAAACGTTTGCTACACTGACCGCCCAGCCCTGACTGGAAATGATGCTGATGGGTTTTGGTACTTGGTCCGTGTGCAAACGTGACAGTGAAGTCTGAACCCATCGAGGATGAGTCTCCAGTGCCACGCGTCTGCGCGGGGCCTGTCTCCTCCTTGGTGCCATCTGAAAGCTCTTAGACTAATCCCTCACCCCCTTGTTTGCAATGAGCTCCAAACAATAATATTTACTTAGAGTGGGATCTTGATAATTCAACATATAATTATCTCTAGCTTCTTTTCCCAGCGCTTGAGATGCCTTTTTTTTTTCTCTCTTTTGGAATTATTAACATATGTCCTGGTCCAGAGTCAGAGGAGAACAGCAATTTAGGATGTTTGTGCAGTAGTCGGAAATTGTGGTCTACAAAACTTATGGCTAACTACTTGTAAAAGAAAAAGAAATTGTGATGTTTACTAAATCTAGCCTTTACTCCATTGGTGCAAATAGTTCCCACAGTTTGTGTTGTGTAAAGAATACTACTGCTCTAAAACAACGTTACAGAGAAGAGGAGATAATACTTTTATAATTGTGTTCCAGCCCATCAGCAACCCATAGAGAATTCATGAAGGAAAAGGAAACATTCAAGCTTGTCTGTCACAATAAATATATGTTGAACTTGGGATTTGTGTGCTATTGAACATCCATTTGATTTAAAACATCCAAGTTTTACACTGGTAATTACTGGTAAAAACTGTTCCGGTTGGGTTAGGATGACGTAGCTCTATCCTCACTACAGTGGGGTTCATGCTTTAATAAGCCTTAATAATGTGTGTCTTTAACAGTGCCAAACTAATTTATTAAAAACCTATCATGTTGTTTTCCCTTCAATGTAGACAATGGTAATATCCCAAGTTATGCATAAGACTGAATACCAGCATTGCAGGTTCTAATGTCAAAAATATATATTTATTATGAACAATGATCCATGATGGGAAGATGATCTCACCAGTATTGCTATGTTTGGCCTAGGTGGTGTGGAGAGGCGTTTATCACATCAGCTAGAAATGTTTAGACATCTATATGGCAGAGCTCTACAGGTGGGAACTGGACCAAATTGTTTGTAGGTGTGGCTTTTTTCCTTTAAGATATGCTTTAAAACATTTGTGCTCTTCCTCTGGGGGAGTTGCATCATGTGATCTGAGTGAACGCTGAGTGGTAACTGAGTGGTAACTGCGAACTGTTTCCTTTTGCCAAGTTGCACCATTACTGAGACATGTGGCTGGTGGCATTTTTTAATTGCAGTGTGAATGTACAGGGGCAAAATTCTGCCCTCAGTTTTCTTCTTTTTTTCTCTTCCTCTTTATTCAATCGTTCCCCCCCTCGTTACCTAAAGGTACACAGTCCTAAAAACCCAGTGGGTTTGAGAAGTGACAGCTTTAATATGCTCTACAACAGCGCTGACCAGGCTCTCGTTGCAAGAGCAATAATTAGTCTGACAGGCCTATAGCTCAGACGACCTACAAGAAGGTCAAACACAACACTGCTGTTGCAGCTGTGATCAGGGGCTAGGTACCCACTTGGTCTGGAGCCTCCAGGGTGTTTTAAAGGTTTTTTTTTTTTCAGGCCAGTCGTTCTCTGAGATGTGCTCGGCTGGTGGGTGGTTCTCATGCCGTTAGCAGAACCTCGCAGGCCGGTGCCGTACGTGTGGCGGGACCCGCTACTGTGGGTGGGCTTCCAGGACGTGGGGGGAGGGGTGCGGGGCCGTCTCCGGGCCCGCCATGTTTGGATAAGGCCGGCCGAACATGTGGAGGAATCAGCGTGAGGCATCGCACCTGGAGGAAAAGACAACTAAATCCCAGCCCGGTACCACAGGCCCGGCTCCGCTGAGTCTAGCCAGCATCTGGAATGGATATCAGGACAGAGCCAGGCTCTACTCTCATGCTGCTGAACTGCTCCCTTTACTAATCCTATATATATATATATATATATATATATATAAGTGAAAACATGTCACAGAGAAAAGCTCATATCCATCAGCTGGATGGGATCATTTACAGTCATTTTTCACATTATTTCTAAATCGCTGCGTTCCACCACCGTTTTGTCTCAGCTCAACTCCCAGGAAGATGCCACCATTCCTGTGCCCCTTAATATCTAAGTGCCTGTCGCTCCAAGCCCCCCCCCCCCACCAACCCCTCACTTCAGGGAAGATAAACCTCTGATGCTGCGTTCTCTGAGCCACTTTGCTTACGTAGCTCACGTCAGGTAGGGTGGAGGCCTGCACAGTCTATACAGCTGAGAGGACTTCTCTCCTCACTGGTGCCCCCAGGACCCCCTTCCTGCCCAAACATCCACCAAGCTCTCAAACAAGCACACAGCTCTCTTCCTTCAGCGTGGACCCTTGTGACACCATACTCCAACCCACGTCTCCACCCTCCACTGGGACTTCACTTCCCACAATCCCTTGTGCAGCTTTCTGTCTGTTGTGGTCCAAGCCTCGTATGTGATGCAGAGGTGTAGCTTGGTCTCATTAGCATCGCACGCTAGCCACGCTAGCCACACTAGCCACACTAGCCAGCGTCTCTGAAGAACATCTTTGGTAAACGTTTCGTTCCTAATTCATTGTTTTGTTCTTTTTTGGAAGACAGCAAATACCACAGTGTAGTCATACAAATCTAAGATCAGCTATTAAAAAAAAATCATGAAAAAATGACAATTCTGTCATTTTTTCTAAAAACAAAACACATACATAATTTTATAAACAATAAATAATCAAACTCCTGATCAAATCCAGCTGCTTTACCACAGATCCCAATTAAATCCAGATCTATGAAAAAACACCATTTAAATACTGAACATTCTTTAAAAACATTTCCCTCCAAGGTTCAAAAGATCTCTATGCTAATCACATGATCTATTCTGTAGTGCAGATTCAGTAGTTGAAATCACTCACATATTTTGGCTGATCTTGGCAGGGCTATGATCTCATGGCCTCCCATAGCTGTTCACTCCTACACATTTTTTAAAAATCTCCTTTGAAGATCTCAAACTTTCCATGCACAATGTTCTTCTTCGAGCAGATTAATAGATGTTTTCTAAAGTTGCACTCAAACAGATAGCAATGCACCGAGGTCATTTCCTGCCCCACAAGCAGCCCTTTAAACTCGAAGGCTGCAGGCGATGTCAGATTGCAGCGAGATAGGCAGAGTCTCTCCTGCACGAGGCAGGCAGTGATCAGTGTTGTGCTGCTTCTCTCCACTTGATGGTGCAGAAGCTGAGAGAGTGGGGAAGGCTGAACGCTCTCCATTCACACACACAGTCAGATTCATTACCGCGATGATCAGAAAGAGCCTCTTTAGTGAACAGCTGTAATAATCGATAGTACCTGAAATGCATCTGGGAATTATTAAAGCACAGGCCTGGCTAAAATATTTTGAATGAATGTGAAAGAAATCCACCTCAGGTTATGATTTTGTCTGGATATGCGGTGCATGATGATCCAGTAAAGTGAAATGTGTAAATGCTGTGCGCTTTCAAGAGTAAACACACTTATCAAATAATTGATTCATAATTAGATTTGCCTGAGATGTACTCACCAGATGTGAATTTGTTCATGAGTTCTTCCTCTCCGTGTACACTTATAGTGCAGCCTCCTTTCCTGTGTTTAGATCGGCATGTGTCGATTTATTCTCGACGTGTAAACATGAGTTAATTAAGTTGCATTACTCAAAACATTTTTCAAAAAAGGGTCCAGAATTATTGCTAGAGCATGAATTATGGTCAGTGCCCACAACCGCAGAAATGCTGCTCACTGGGCCCTGTAGATCTTCATAATGAAGCTGTCATTTTCAGCATAAACATAGTGGTGAAAGCTCAGAACACATCTGCGTTTTCAGGCCCCGAGTCGCTAGGCTCCCACGGCTTCTGGGAGCCCCGTCAGGCCTGTTATTGGTTTATGTCACATGGCCCAGGCACCCATGACCCAGCAGGCTCTCAGTGCTCCAGCACCCTGTGCTGTGGTGCAGTGCCCCAGCGTATAGCACTGAATGTCACAAAGCAGCTGAAATTGTGGTATTATTTGTGGTCTTTTCTCTCTCTCTCTCTCTCTCTCTCTCTCTCTCTCACTCATTCTCTCTCACAATCGTACTTTTTTCTTTCATCCTTTTCATTTTTGTCGTTATTTTGTCCTGCACTAACAGGAACCATACAGAAAGAGCTACTGTACATATCACCGTTAGTTTGTCATTCTGGAAACCTTTTCCTTGCAATGACAGTGTTATACTGGTTTTATTGCAGGCAGCATTTTCTCAGGGACCTGCACAAAAAGGAAACGCTATCCAGAGTGACATCCAAAACCGGCTCATTCGCTCGCTCGCTCCTTCCTGTTGGCTCACACCTGTGCCCTCTCCGTTATGATGTTATCAGCACCTGCTCCTCAGGTGGAGCCCACCAGCAGCATAAACAAAGCACTATTAATATCTATAACAGCATCTCTCACAAACTTGATCTGCAGCTGTCACCTCAGCTGAAAATGTTCCACTTTGACCTTTTCAAGGGCGAGCAAGACTCTTGAAATATGACAGCACAACGGTTAAGGGCGTAGCTGTGAAGGGTGGCTCCAGTGGGTTAATCATTGCTCGTGCTGCACTGAAGACCTAGGATATCCCAAAGTGAGCCAGTTTAGTCAATCTTCTGAAAAAAATTAAAAAAAATTCAGACAGAAGATATTGTGTTCCAGTGCATCATGGGTAGAAAAATAGTATCAAGGCTATCATTCACAGAAAACAAAAGGAAGATCTTACTGAAAACACAAGCTTTTCTTCTAAAACATACCCTCTTTCCATCTGACTGCACAGCCATCACCTCCCACCTCCACCCTCAGATAATGTGAATGGGAAATAGAAGTGGCACATTTATTTCCCCCTGTGTCACGCCACTGTGCCTTTACTGGAAGAAGGAACCCTCAAGGCTGCGCCATCAGCCGTCATTAAGCATGTTCGCCTCCAAGGTTCGCAATTAATGGCTGTTTACAAACAGGCAAGCGTGACGGTGCCCCGCCTCCCCCTTCCATCACTAACGACCCAGGGCCGCCTAACTGGGCCCCGCGTCCGCCCCGCCACTCTTTCCCTTTCCGGCGCTCTCGTATTACCGACCTCGTCTAAATTGATTGGCTTCCAGGCTATGCGTTATGGCGAGGGGAAGTTGCATGTTAGAACTACGTGAACGTCACCAAGATGGTGAGCAGGATGAGAAGCCTGATGCTTGGATCCGCTCTCCGAACTCGTGCCTTCCGAACTGTGAAAAGCTTTTAGACCTGTGAGTGAATTGGATTGGATGCCCGCTCAAATCAATACGGGTCCATTACAAAAGTGGCTCTCGGTCGCTTGGCTCCGGCAGTTCATGGAAGGAGCATTGACCTGCTTTAACCCTTCTTCTTCCTGTGTGATGTATGACAAGCAAGCGTTCATCAGTATTCTAGACATACACACAGACTTAATGTGCTTCACGGAAGGTCTTCAGCTTCCTTGATCCATCTCTAAATCTGGACTTAAGGTCTGGAAAGCTGGCAAACATGCACAGGACACCATACAACTATGTATTACATTAATTGAAATATTTTTGATATGCTAACCTGCTTGGCAAGACCTGAAGACCTCATTGTAGGGTAGATGTAACAAGGCTACCAAGCCAGAGAAGCCGGGCAGTTATTACGTTTTATCCGGTAAATGATCTTTCCAATGTACCAGACAACAACAAATGAGCTTAGATAACATGAACCAGGACCAAGCTATACTGAACATCTATCAAGAGAGATAAAAACTTTTTCTATTTCTTCTTCAATTGCTGCTCGTCAGATAAGTTTGCCGTTAGGGGTAATGAGTTTTAACTGAGAACAGCTTCACCTTAGCGCATTCAGGTCAGTGTGTCCATGTGAGTGAGTGCGGCATGGAATGTTCCAGCACAGTGAGTGGAACACTCCCACGTCACTGCGTACCACGTTACGTTGAAGTCGCTGAAGTTTCCCAGAGCTACTGTTTACCTTTGAGGAGGATCCATAAGATACAGCTCACCCCGAGCAGGATTTGCCAAATCCCCACATATGTACTCTTACAATCCATTATCATTCATATTCAAATAAGCCCGGCCTGGGGATGAACTCCTTCCGGATATGAGCGGGGAGTGTTCTTTTCTTATGGCAATGCTCGGCTTAGCCTGCTGTGATGCTCCTCAAACGATCCAGTGTGGAAATCCAGCAAGAAGGCTTCCACCAAGAACAGACAGCCTGCAGTTCTCGCTCCCTCGGCTCGACACACTCGTGTAACGTGAGGCTGGCGCATGCTTGCTGATGCCCCGCCCCTCCTGGATGGCGGTGTGGGACTCGATGGGCAGACTTGGCATGCGAGGGAGTAATCAGAATCAGAATCACCTTTATTCGCCAAAGTACATTCTGTGTCCTAGGAATGTTCCAGGCGTTCTTTGTGCAGTCGTCCCGCTGTCTCAAAGCCTGGACATGTGGTCCCTGGCCAGGCTGGTCTCAGACAGAACGGTCCCAGAGAAAAACCTATCTGCCCCCGTTTTCTGCCTGGTGTTGTGTTTAAGAGTGGACAGAGAGTTGTATTTGATCATGAGCTTGTCAGGCTTTGATGGAATACATGGTTTCAGCGGAATGTGGCCTGAATTCCACGGAGTCCTAATAGTACTTACCACCTCTCATCATCTAAAAAATGATTGCATTTCCACCTAGTTTAATGCTGCTGTTAAATGATTCCCATGGCTTTTCTCGGGCCCTTGCCCTGTTCCTTGTCCCCACCCATCCGTTCCTCCATGCACGGCCTCTCTGGCTCCAGCTACATATGGCCTGTTTAAA
Organism: Tenebrosternarchus preto; assembly: GCA_025802075.1. NCBI lineage: Eukaryota > Metazoa > Chordata > Actinopteri > Gymnotiformes > Apteronotidae > Tenebrosternarchus > Tenebrosternarchus preto. The sequence goes on along the minus strand of JAOYMR010000010.1, from coordinate 4,107,048 downwards.
GCTTCAGCCCCGTGACGTCACGGGTCTTTTCACCCAGCAAAAGCTCTCCTGGCCATGACAAATTCCCACCAAGCAGGCCAGCAGGAAAGAGGCCGGAGAGCTGGATTGGAGGAGGAGATAAAGGAAAGAGAACAAGACCCCGGCTGTGTGTGTGTGTGTGTGTGTGAGTGTGTGTGTGTGTGTATGTGTGTGTGGGTCCAAAGCAGCTGAGGAGAGGTCACTCCATGTAACTGGTAATCTGGGTAACATCTGTTTGCTATCATTTGAGCAGTCCCCATTTAGAACTGCTGCAGTAAAGGAGACGACCAAGAGCTTGAGGATTGACCATATACTTCTTTGGTTCCCATGCTTTTAGAGAACATGAGAGAGAGAGAGAGAGAGAGAGAGAGAGACAAAGAATGAGATAAAGAGTGAGATAAAGAGAGAGAGACAAAGAGTGAGATAAATAGAGAAAAAGAGAGAAACAGAGTGTGATAGAGAGAAAAAGAGAGAGAGACAAAGAGTGAGATAAATAGAGAAAAAGAGAGAGAGACGGAGTGCGATAGAGAGAGAGAAAAAGAGAGATGCTGACATTTCTCTCTCCCGTCTAAAACAGTGATTATCTAAAGGAAGTCTGAGAGCACTTTTGCCATGGTCACCGATGTTTCACTTGTACTGAAACACAAAAAGCTTTGTTAAGATATTCTGTCAAATCACAGATCATATGATTTTCTGCTGCCATTCCTCTTACTGCTGCCATTCTCTCTCTCTTTCTCTCTGTCTCTCTCACTCTCTTTGTCTCTCTCTCTACCACAAAACAAAAACAGCATAGACGGTGAAGACCCACCCGCAGACAGACGTCTCCAGCTCAGAAATGCCACATTCTCTACACGCAGCCATAATCACTGTCATTTCCAAATTGAAAATGCTGAACCAAACCACACTTACCTACTTTTTAAATAGATGTCAGTCAAACCCACACACCCATACACACACAAGCACACCCCTACACACAAGTATAATACAAAAGGAGTAATCTTGTAAGTTTTTTTAAAGAAATGTTTTGTTAAAGGAGTGAAGTGGTTGACAGACCAATGCCCCAGGCAGTAATTGAGTTTGATACTATGAAATGAGTTTATGAGGCCATTTCCTCCATTCTTCATTATTTCAGATTCATAATACACTAAACCTGAAAAGCTTCATTTGAAAGATTGTTTTCAGGTTAAACCCTTATTTTTTCAGCCAGCTTTTCTCAGTGATGCTGGAGGTATCCAAAGCAGTGCAGTACATGTATACAAAAGTTTACCATATACAGGCTTAGGGTAATAATTATGCCAAATGTAAAGTTACATATGCCCAGGTAAACACTCCTTATGATGCAACACAGACTATGCACCGCATTTGTCGGCCGTGTTAGCAATTCCTGGCCACTTTTTCTCTGATTAGCGAAATGATTCGTCTGTTTCCTTCACAAGGTTGAAATGTGTTGCAACTACAAATGTTCATTGTCTGCAGTGATTACAAATAATAGTCAATGGAAACAATCAATAGTGTTTTTTTTCTAATACATGGATATATATTATATGGTAATTAAGGCACTATTGTCACAAAACAGCTCATCTCCATTTACAGTTCATCAAGAGCACCATAAGTTGCTTTTCTGTGCTACAATGCCACAACATTGTTTAAAACAGTGCAAATATCACTGATTTCTCTCTACTACACCCTTGCTCTCTCTGTGTGATGTCAGACACTGTTCACACTCATCAAACCACAGAACCTCCCCTCACACTGAGGAACTTATAACCGAACCCCATTTCATTAACCCTATTGATACCATCCTGGGTTTTTGTTGATTTTTTTTTTTCTCCTTCATCGAACAGCCAAAGTAATTATATTAGAAGGCTGAAATGGGCTTTATGGAGATGCCTGGCCATTAACATACTGTCTAATTATAGGAGACGCAGTCCCTGGTGGAAGCAAGTCCCCACTGATCGAAGCAGGCCGGCTGAAAATCAGAGGGCCGGAACACCTCTGGCTCCGGCGTTCGGCTCCCGGCCGCGCAAACGCAGCCCAGCATGGAGATTGGTGCAGGCAGCGAGCGAGAGAGAGAGAGGGAGAGAGCACAAGAGGAAACATCCCACAGCGAGAATCAATGGGCAGACTTTGGCTAATGGAGGCCCAGTACTAACAGCTGTGGCCAGGCTGTTGGAGAGAGCTTTCTCTCTCTCTTTCTATACACCCCCCTCTCTCTTTTTCTGTCTTTCTATACCCATGTCTCTCTCTCCCTCTTTCTGTCCCTCACTCTCTCTCCCCCTCTCTCTGCCTCTCTCTCCCTCCCCGCACCTGCCAGGGTGTACAGCCCCAGTGCGCTGGTCAATGGGCAGTTCCCCCTTACAGCTCAATTCACACAATTATCACCGCACACACTGCTGGCGTCCCAGTGGCACGCAGGCGCTGCCAAGATGGAAGAGAGCCTCCCGAATCTCGCTCCCAACTGGGCTTACAGTGCCCACACACACACAAACACACACAGGACACCTGCACGTTTGCTATCTCTCCACTGCAGTCTCATTTCATAACGCACAAAGATAGCCCTTTTCTACGCCTGTTTTAGCACATGTGGCCAGAGTGTGCAGAAAACTGTAACATTTACATTGTTTTACAGAAAATAAACCCCTTTGGTTTTTATGAATCACCCCAACTATATAGAGAGACAGAGAAAGATAGGTCTGTTCCTAGAATTCAAGGTTTGGTTTGCCCAATCATAGTGTAAACAGGATATGCCTTATTTTTCTGTGCAGCTTACAGCAATGACAGACTTTTTCTGAAAACCAACACCCACTGCATGCGTTTTTCTTCCACAACAGATCAAATATGTCAGCTGAAACTGAACCACTGTAAAACCACAGTTTTGAAAGCTGGAATGTTTTCTACTTTACAAACAAAAGATTTTTTCTTCATTTTTTTGTGACTGACATAACAATTCAAATGTCATTTAAGCACCTTTTTTTCTGCCAGCTGTCTTGAAAGTATTTAAATTGAGCTACACAAAAAATAGTCAGAATTACAAGACAGAGAGTGTGGCAGTCAGAATTCTACATCAAAAGTCTCTTTCAAATCCAGATACAGTAGGAAACGCACAACAACTTTTACTTCATTTGGCAGCAAAGTATTTTACTTGATTTGGCAGCAATGTATTATTTCAAACTTTTTTTTCTTCATTTTTTAGTGTGTCAAATCACTTTGCACCCCAACAGCTCAAATTTGTTGTGCCTGCAATACAACTTGCCCCCAATTCTTGTGCCAAAAAAAAAATAAAAAATTGCACAAAAACTCCAGCCTTGATCTATAAACTAATTACACGATCATGAGCGTCATTTGCATTCATGGCGTGACAGCACAGAGGGGCCTGATGGGTATTCCAGTCTATAATGAGAACCGAGGCCGGGTCCCAGTTAAAACACCATCAATATTTTAATAAGAAAACCAGCATTCAAATGAGGCCTTAATAACTGGGGTATGGCGGCGTAAATGTGGAATTGCCCCGAGGCGTCTAGCACGCGAGCGTGTGAACGCGCTTTGAAAC
>JAOYMR010000010.1:4078207-4098380 GCA_025802075.1 Tenebrosternarchus preto | reverse complement strand
TTCATACTTACGTATGAAGACTTTACTGATTTAAAAAAAAAATCTAAATGGCTTGATGGTGTTCACTGTCAATATCCGGGACATGTATGTGTACATATGTTGTGTATATGATGTTCAGTCAGAGCTGAAGAAAGTCTAGCAGGACCAAGGCAGGCAGGGCCTCTGTGTCCCATTACACATTCTATAGATCAGCATGCTGCTCGATAAACAAGCGGCTGCTGTATCTGATCTGCTTCTCTCTCTCTCCCTGTGCAGATGTGAGCGGAGACGGGACCAGCTGGGTGCGTGACTCAGAGTTCTCCGGGCTCCTACGCAAGCACGCGCCCACGCGATGCCCGAGACGGACGGCGCTCGCGTGCGCAGGCAGGCGGCGGCGGCTCGGCCGGAGTTAGCTGAGCGCCCCCCGCTGCCCGTGGTTTGCCCGCCCGGGCTGTGCGCCACCGGTGAAAGGTGTCGGAACGCTGAGGTAGGCTGCGGAATCTGTGTCAGGTAAATCTTCAGCAAGCTTCCTTCAAGGAGAAAACGCTACGGAAGTGCTCGACTGATGGAAGCAGCATTGTGGTGCCGTGACACCGCACCCGTACCCTGGGAGCAGCAGGAGAGGGGAGATTGCTGCAGCCTGTAGCCTGTGTGCTAATGTGCATCAGCAGGCCTGGCCTAGCCTGCCTCATTTGACAGTTAGAGCCCATATGTCTCTCCCCGTTCTGTCCCCATCCTCTCCTCAGCTCAGCCAGACTGGAGCATTATTAAGCCTGACTTGTCACCAAATTATATATACAAAGTTTACATGCATTCAGCACCACTCCAGCTGTTGCAGATTTGTACTAGAGAATACGTCTCGAAGCACTCGGCTGTGCGCAAGCACTCTCCTGTTGCCCTAATATCTGTGTATGTGTGTTTGACAGAGAGAGAGAGAGAGAGAGAAATAAGAAACGCAGTAACAATATATGACCAGCATTTTTGACAGCTCATCTCAGACTAATGCACAGAGCACTTCACTAGTTCTATTCAACATGTCTTTAGGCTTCAATACATTATTTTGTTCATTCTATCAGTGCATTGTTTCTACTCAAAATAAACCATATGAGCCTATCAGTAATTGGCTCTATGGGCATCATTAACCAAGGAGCCACGAATAAGAGGCAGTAATGGGAAAAGGCCCAGGAACTCAATAGACCCTGATCAATGCCATTAAACAATGTGCATATTTCCCATCATGCATTAGAGTAAGAGGTCTAAATGGAGATTTTTCATGGCACTAATGACTTTGAACCATGCTTCCATTACCATTGATGACAGGGTAGCTCATTAACATAATCAAATCTCACTCTCTTTTTATGTGGAGATAAAATAGATAGACAAACTGACGATTGGCGATGTAATTAAGTGTGTATCATAATTACAATCACAATCTCTTGATCTCTAATAACAATATAGTCTCATTTAGTGACTAACAGCAGTTATGACTATGAATCATTATGTAGATCATTTTAAAACCAAAATAAAGGGAAAGCATTGCTTTACTTAAATCAAAAATCATATTTATTTATTCATTTATTTAGAATACCTAAATAACAACGAAGGCAAATGCCCTTCATTCTCTCATTAAAACAATCGCGCTTATTTTGTTCTTGCTCCGTTTTCCTCTGCTGATGTCTCCTCAAAGGTCACAAGCAGTGAAGTCGCGCCACACCCAGTGAACATGTGTTTATAGTCATTTCATAAGGACAAAAACACTGGCGGAGACGACAAGGCGTTTGTGCTGAAAAATCGTTATGATCACCTAGTGTAATTACAGAAGTCTAAATTTGCATCTTGGGTTTTAATTTATCAAATCCATCTTCCCTACGAGCTCCTTAGGTTCCTCCATCTGCTTGCTAAACAAATGAGAGAGAAGACCGAGAGTCTGTTGGATCATTATTTCTGTGGCAATTACTTGGATGCTAATGACCACCGTATTGATTATTATTATACCATCGAAGGTCGTGCTTGTATGAATGTAATCAAAAAAGAGTTTTAGATGTGACGATTAAGCAGAGCCCTGCGAGTGCCAGGGGAGCTCGTTAATTTAGCTTCTGACCTAAGGGCTATTTGAATGACACGGTGAAATAGTTTTATGAGCTCGCTCGGGCTACGTGGCAACTCACTTCTGACTAGATTCTCAATATCCGTGGCAGCTTGTGAAACAGATTTAGCTAGCAGGAGCTCACTCTCTCTCCCTCTGAACCAGGGATATTTCTCCTAAACAAGTTCACAATTTTCTTCACAACTCAACAGTATGCTTGGGCGTTCGCTAATTTCGCTATTGTGCGATTTGGCCCGCGTATCTGTGAAGTTTGATATTTTGGATGCTACTCGCGTGAACGTGTGAAAAAGTCACAGCTTTCCGGGAGCTTCGCTCAGCTGCGTAAGATTACCGACCTGTGATGCTGCCACTAATGATAAATTAGTTTTGAGTGCAACCGCCGATAGAGTATCTGTCATTACTTAATCAACATCAATTCTAGCAGCTATAGCAATCAAACAACGCTGTGTTCGGTACTGCGGGGGCATAGAAGCATACCGCATGGCTGGATCTTCACCACTCTAATTTCCCTCTAGATAATGAGTTACGTTCACTAATGCGATGTCAAAGGCATACCCAGAGTTAATAGAATGATTGATAGGGTTCGGTGATAACTCGCTGCTGCAAAACAACAGTAGCCCACATTCCAATCATTTACCGAAGTATGTGGAGCGTTTCTGTGTGTGCAAAATAAATATACTAATCATAAAATGAGTAGTATAATGCAATTTTGAAGTGATGTCCAATATTAGCCGCCATGCTATTTTCATTTTAGTTGCACGTCTTGGCATTTGAGTACTGGCCTGCACGCAGGCTACTGTGCAGGTAAATTATCATATCAGATCGTTTCTAATATTTATCAGTTGAATTTATACTGTATAAATTATAATACATATGTTTCTGCCTTACGTACGCATACACAAAACTTCAAAGACCAATGAATGATGTACAATTTGTGCCGCTGCCGAAAGAAGCAGATAATGAGTCTTGTTCGCCATAGGGCTGGTTGAAATTAGTTTTACCATTAGCACGTTAGGTTGCCTATTGTGTCTAGTGTTTAATTTTACAGGGTTTTTTATATTACTATATCATCTTGCTCTCAAATTCCGTATCAATGTAGTTTATGAATAAAGGAAGTGACTGACGCTAACACTCCACATACAGTGTTGTCAGGTTGAGCTCCCAGATTATTTCCTTTAAATAAATTATCAACCGTCGTGATAGAATGTGTGAACCATGCTGCGCGCGGCTAATAGGCCCATGCGCTTGCCTTCTAAACGCATCCAGTTTGGGTTCTCCAGTGCCACTCTACATAGCTTCCGACCTCCGTCTCGTACCCTCAAACGCCCACGCATGCTCTCTCTGGGCCGCCGGAGCTCTGCCGTTCCTCTGCGGAGCCGTCAAAGCTACATCCGCGCGTCGCAGTTTCATCAATGCCAGCTCAACCCCGCTCAGCAAAACTCCCTCATAGGTTAATCCCTATATCGCACTTCACCACCAGTTCACTAAGCTGCTTAAAAGGACACATTATAACGATGACAATGACCTGCTAATGGTTTTACATTTCTCTGAAGCATCACTAGCTATCTTTGGCACTTTTATCTCATAATGAGATCTGTCAATTGCAGAGAAGGAGATCCCGCGGCCAAGGACGCTGATATTTCACCAGCTTGGGCAGAATAAATAATAGCCCCGGAAAACGCAGGGGAGAAAACAAACCTTGATCCGCTCTCCTGCTCTGTTTTCATAGCAGGCGACTGCTTGGTTTCCTCCGGAGGGGGCTTTGCATTCTGTATCGCTATTAGCTGGCTGACTACTGTGCGTTGGCTAGTCCTTAGGGCCATCGCGCTATCCACGGCGCTGGACCATGATGGATGACTCGCCGTTCCCTTGGGCGTCATAGAACATTTCCTCAAGCAATGTCGTCCGAACAAAATGGGTCATCATTTATCATTTTAATACTAAGACCAAATTTGAATTATTCTATTTTAGAATATTGTTTCGACGCACTCTCCTCTTAGCTTTTCTCTCCTCCAAAAGCCCACAATGAAATAGAAAATCATAAATGAAAAGGTCTTATTTAGCATTTCATATGGTATTTTTGGACTTTTGGTGGCCTTCCTTTTCCACGAAACACAGTCAAATGCATACTAAATGACCCATCCAGTAATTATTTTCGCCGAAACGATATAGATCTGCTGAACTGAAAAGTAAACAAAATGGACGCCATATTGTAAGACATGCAAATGATTCTAGGACAAACGCTTTGTTTAACCACCAAATGAAAAAGTGCAGCTGTCATTGAGAGGAAAAAGCTGCATTTTAGAACTTTATTTGTATCCCTTTTAATAACTCTTTCTTGATTCAACAACAACAACAAAAAAAACTGTCCTCATTGCCATATTGCAGGAAATTTGAATGAGATTTTCAGTATGGTTAAGAAAGTTACATGTGAGCAATACACATCTGTTTCCCTCCTGAAAAGTACTGACTGTTTCCCTCCTTGACAAGTTTTTAGAACAGAAATCACACATTGCCAGGTCTCCCTTAACCAGTGGTCTGCCTGCATTTCTTCTTTCAGGCCTAATAGGCCTACCAACACTATTATACAAAGATTTAAACACCTCATAAACTAATACCCCGCAAACCTTTTCACAGTCCTCTTCTGGAAGCAGCCCCTGCCAATTCTAATATCGTTCAATCTCCGGACCAACTGTTTCCACCCCTAAAGTATCAATGTCTGACATGCTAATCCAATAACTGCAGGCTCTATTACTTTCAATTAGCTATGACAGCTCGGGGCTTAATCTATACTGGGCACGTGCACACTCGGGCTGCGAGGGCAAGCTGCACCAACAGGGCTTGGTTTTTCTATTTTTTCTGGACACTTTTTATACTTTGAGGTGAAACAGACGTGGCTTTTGTGACCTGGCTCGCTCCTTGGTCTCCACGGTTACCGGCATGCGGTAGCAGCTCTGGGCTAATATTGCTCAGCATGGGTGGCAGCCATTTTATACTGAAACAACACAAGCATACACACACTGAAAAAGAACAACACACACACACATACACACACTGAAAGAGAACAACACACGCAAACATACACACACTGAAAGAGCAACAAGGTCATAGTGGACAAACACATGGCCTTGCTGGACACTGTATAATGTTCAGGTTTCTCTCACATTTTCGGACAATAGTCTTCAGCTAACAGCCACATAACTCATTTACCACAAAAATATTAACTCAAATTCGAATGCTATTACAGTTTTAAGGATGTTAATGGTTTAACATTCTTTAGGGAAGAACAGAAAAAGCACAAAAAGGAGATGGAGATGTGAACAAAATTCCCTGATCTTGTGCATTTATGATACTCCCTGCACTGGGATGGAGTATTATCAAGGCAACACATCCCAGAGACCTGAAGGCTGTCTCTTATAATCCCAACATTGCTTATTCAAATAAGGCATCTGGCACGACTCCAGGAGATCTCTCTGCAGGCAAGCCAGTGATGACCTTTGCTTCTGACGCATGGTGATTTCACAGGCTCAGTGATCCATATGCACATACATGTTCTCATGGTGATGCCAGCATGTGTGTCCATGGCTCTGCTTGAATAAAGAGACCAGGCCCTGGAGAATTGCCATTAGGCTGAGAGGTCTACTGCTCCTTTGATAAAGATGGGTATGTCAGCAGATAGGCCAGGGTTTGGCCTGCTCATTCCCTTGCTCTCAGTTAGGGAGAGGAACATCCCCTGACTCTGATCTCCGCTAAGTAATGACACATGATGCAGGGATGAACCGATGCCTGTGTGTGCAGAACTCCAGCGTATGGGAGTCTGCATCAGATTCAACACAGCTGCATCGAATAGAGGCTGGATAATTTGACGTCGGTTTTGAGTGCAGCGATGCTCAGTGATGCCTTTCAGCTTGACAAGATGAACAAGAAACCATCTTAAACTGAACGCTGAGTTGCATTTCAAAGTTTACATTTCAAAATGTAATGAAAGTAACTAAATATTCCTACTGTTTGTTGTATTCCTACAATTTGTTATTATGTTGTTATGGAAAGTGAACAAGAAAATCACAAAGTCAGTTAGATTAAACTCAAACATATATACATGTATAAAAGATTGCATACTGTCTTTGTATTACATCATACTGCACTGGATTACACCGATTTATTTGAGTATCTAAAGGGTTTCAGAACTTAACAGCATATGTAGATTTTACTGCTGAACTGAACATTTGTCAAGCATTTGTGGTTAAATATGGTTTGATTTACCTTAGCACACTGCAAAAATGACATAGGTTTTCGAAAGAACAAAAGGGTAGTCCAGGTATTTTTTGATGACGCAAATCACCTCCCTTTAAACATACTCAATCGTTGCACCATGAAGCAATTAACTGTTTCACTGGGAAGGAAATGGCAGCCTGCTTTTTTCATGTATTCGAACATTATGGTGAAGTGCTTGCAGTGCTGGAATTATCATTAATGGACTGTATCAATCGGGTGACTGTCCTCTTGCTCCATTATAATTGGGCACCTGGTAATGTGAATGATTTGGATTTCTCTGTTTGGATTTGCTCTTCAGCATGGAATATTGTGGTGTATTAGGCTGGAATTAGGACTGGTCAGGATTGAACGGATGGATATGAACAACCAGCCTTGTTAGTCAGTAAACTCTCTACGGTACAACCTGCACAAGATTATGAAAATATCTAATCATCTATATAGTTGAACTAGTGTAAGCATTAACAAGCATTGCAAAACAATACTATTATTGTATCAAATGTTCAAGATTGGCAAACACCTCAACAAACCGAATACAGATGTGTTATGGAGCCACAGGTTACTGGTTCCTTAAAGCACCTTAATCTTCACTTTGATTTGACTATTTGCTTTACAAGAAACTGCATCCACAGAGCACAGTGCTCCATCAAGGCCAACTTGACGCTGTTACACCTGACCTTCATCCAAATATATGAACACGGCACTGAGTCCTGTGTGCAGAGAGCAGCACACGCTCCCTCAAGGCTCAACTGTCAGGGACTGAAAACAATTGCTAGTCTAAACACCAGCTATTTATTCCACTGCCCCAAGGCCTGAAATCACAAGGATTGTACATTCAGAAAGACAGTAATCCTACAAAAATAACAACGAACCCAAAGAATTACAATTTTTCCATACATATTTTGGAAATATTTTGGAAATTTTGAAAAACTTTTTTTTTTATTAATTTATTTTATTTATTTTAATTTATTAATTTATTTTAATTATTTTTAAAAAATAATTGTAATGAACATAACATTCTTAAAGTAATATTGAACTGATGGCATCTCCTGAGTTTCCACAAGAGTTAAAGGCAGCATAAATCATGTCAAATCCACATGCAAGAGTGCAGAATTGCATATTCATGTTGAGGCCGTGGCATTTTCTGGCGCTGTAGCGTTAGCCACCACATGTGTGGGAGCTAAGGCTCCCGCGCACCATTAAGAGGTCCTGACTCACCTTGTTTTAAGAGCAAGGTCTAATTGCAACCATCTTTTACAGCAGCCACTTCTGCAGCTGGCATTTGCTTAGATCTGCAGGGACTGTCGTTACCTGGAGATGAAGCATAGCACAGCACCTCCACACCGCACGTTCCGCACACCTTGCACGACCCGTTAGAGAATAGTTAGGAGCTCTCTGTGTAGGCTACCTGTCTGTGCATTGCACGCGAGTGGATGTGCACGAGGAGCGTTAGGTGCACGTGTCAGAGAGAGGGAGCTATTAGAAACACATTGCTTTGACTCGCAACCTATGTTTGACTCGCAAAAAGCGGGTTCATTATTTAGCGTGAGGTCTCGCCAGAGGAAGAGGAAGTGAAAAATTAAAGCATTTAAGGTGTGCTTTGTTACAGCACACCTAAGGGACCAGTCATTTATGTGGAAACAAATAACAGAACTCATCTTAATTAGCACTTAAATCCACACTGACCTCTCCTGAGATGTCCACAAACATTTAGCAGCAGTGAAAACTGAGTCAGTGAGGTGAACACATCTAATAAAAAGATGTTGACAAAACTTGCTTTCGATTTTCACTCACTGAAATGAAAATGATGTCAAGCTGCTGTGCTAAAGTTAACACTGTCAAAGGCCGACTATAGATGGTAACACACCATAACATGTACGTGTAAAAAAAACTGAATAAAGGCATTAAACTGTCACCTCTATGGCTTCAGCCACAGATGTAAGTAAATATTTCCTAACAGTGCCCACCTGCCTCTTACACAAATATCAGGCTGTCTGTGCAGGAGGTCAGCTTAAGCGGGAACTATTTCAGGGGACCTGTAGTAAATATTTTGACCATTTCACAGGTGGCCAAAATAAAAACCATTTTCGAAGTCCTCCGAGCATCCTGGTCCTAAGCTGGAGAGCTCAATCGAGGAGGCACAGGTGCATCAGACATGCTCAGTCCACCCACAGAGTTCTCCCCGAAGCCTCAGCCAACCACAAAAACGTCAGCAGAGCTGTGCTCCATGCAGCCCCACGCGTTCTCCACACACTAGCCCTTTCTTCACCTGCCACACTCGCCTAACTGGCCTTCTGTTATAAACACCTCCTAGAGCGAGGGATGGTTATTTTCCTATTCTGTGACAGACTAGAAGAAGCTCATTGTAAGGAAGTAATATGCAAATGTTTCAAATGTTTGACTTGGAAGGCTGCTCGTTGACTGAATTTTTATTTATTTATATGTATTTATTTTGGGGTTATTTACACATAGTGCCTAAAACAGATGACTCAGAACCTTCTGAGGAGCACAGCTTTGGTATTAAGGTACACAAAGTCATGCAAAACGATTTAAGACCTTTACCTGCTACGTGTAATGCTAGTGTAGTGTAATGATTTAAGCCATGTCGCGGCAGTTTGCTTTGACGTGCTGTGATTGGGCGCGAAGGTTCGTGTAGAAGTCAACGGGATGAAGTCCAGGACGTGGTCATTTGTCATACTGTCCGTGGATTCGATAATTGATGGCGCAGATCTTGGTGGAGCTCTGAGCATGGCAGTTCGCTGACGCTCTCTATCATAAACCATATTGTGCCCTCGGTGCGGAGCACGGCTGGATTTTTTAATTCTTCATCATTAAGAAACGTTCGTGTGCTCTCACAGACATTTATTCACTCGCCGTGACAAAGTAGCGCCTTCTCCAGTTCATGCTCTCTTTGTCACGTCCGTTTTAAATCATCCGTCGCGTTGGGGTAAAAGAGCTTTTGAAGCTATTGAGCTATATAATTGTCCTGTGCAGATAGTATGATAAAAAAAATAAAGGTGTAGGGGGGTATTAAATGTAATACTGTGACTGTTACTTAAATTAATGCTGCCTCTTTAACTCCATTTTTAAAAAGCCAACAGACATCAGTTAAGCTTAATATCAATGGTGACACGAGTGGGAAAAAGCGACGTGGTTTACGTGCGTTTGTTTAACAGAGTACCATGAGGTAAACGCGAACCTTAAACACACAGGGAAGTGGACGTTGTGCAGCATTTGAACAGCTGGAGGAGGCCTGTATTTACAGCGTGAGAGAACAATGGAAGCCCTACCACACTCTCCCTGAGTCTGTCCCAATACAGCTGCCGCCAGCAAGCGGAGAGAGAGGTGCTGAACTGGGAAAAAACGGACCACTCTTGTTGATGAATGTATGTGTGAGCGTGGGAGTGTGTGTGTGTGTATGTGTGTGTGTGTCCATGTGTGTGAAGGGGAGGTTTGAAGTGAGTGAGGGGGAGTGGGAGTGAGTGTGACTATGCTTGATATGATGTGTGTGAACAAGCGTTCTGTTCCCTGCATGTGGCCTGTCATCGTAGTGATGTGATATCGAGCACTTGTGTAAGATTACGAGCAAAAGAAGTCAAGTAAATGCATTCTGTAGATGGGACGTCACAGTTGGGTAGAGCCTCATCTAAGAAAGGCCATTCCAGCAGACCATTAGTTCTGTTTCATAGGACACCATGTTTTTTTTCTCTTCCTTTTTCTTTGTGTTTTGTTCTATCTCCATCCCAGCCCAGAGGCAGAGAAAAGGACGTGTGACAATCTAATGAAACTCACACAGTGTGAAAATGTCACCCTTCTCTTGCCTACTCCTTTGTTTACACTGGCATTTGCCATAAGGGGAAAAACACCACCCAAGCGAAACTGTCCAAATACAAAAGGACTAGATCGTCATTTCAACTGTGCAACGAGCCTTATCCTGAGTTGCCTTGGCATGTCTTATCAGTTGAAGATGCTCTGTAAATAAAAGAGTATCAGTTGGAAATATCACTAGTCGGGCTTCCTGGAGGCTCCATCAAATGCGAAACACACCCAAAATGGCTGTGCTTTTAGAGCAAAGCAAGTTTCTGCCATTTTGTGCAACCATAAAATGGTTAAAAGATGCCAGGAAGCATGAATAGAGAATTTAGGCAAGGTTGTGTTTAGATGCTCTCTCACTGGGCTTCATTTCCGTCTTGAAGCTGCCCCCCCCCCTTCCCAGGTGGCCGTGGGGCCAGGCCCGGCTGCAATGTGATAGGATTAATCCCATTTAGCCTAATTGCATCTGCAGAAGGAGCTCTTTCTCCATGTTTGGTCACGTCCCTGCCTGCCCTCCCAGAGCTCATACACACACACACACACGCACACATACACACACACACGCACGCACACACGCTTGCGCCTACACACACAACCATAGCCCTGTCACTTTTAAGTGCTTACAGTCTTACAGCATCCAGCCTAAGAACGTGTGCGAGAATGACAGGTTGATCATTTGCCCCGAGGAAAGTAAGGAGGGCATGATGAACCCATGAGCCCCTCCCCTGAGGGACTGAGAGACACCACACTGAAGCCTACAGGATAATGAGAGAGAGAGAGAGAGAGAGAGAGGAAGAGAAAGAGAGGGAAAGAGATATTCCTGTATTTTTCTCACTTGTTATCCTCATCTGAGTCGAATGAGAAGGCCTAAGACAGGATGACAAGTCTTACATGGGTCAGTCATAACAGTGAAGCAAGAAAGTCTTTCATTATACACATATAAACATAGAGAGATGCACACACACACACACACACACACACACACACACACTCCTGTGGAATTGGCCCATAGGGATGTACTTTGTTAGTGCTGTACTGCCCAATTAAACAGACCTACTGGCCAGAAAAACTAAAATGGCACCAATCACGCAGATACACAACATTACCGTGACAACCAGTCTAACCAGTCTAATCATCTTTAGAGATGATTACCAGCATAGAGAAAGTTATTTAATGCACCTACTGGATGGATCCTTTAATTGTACAAAAAACACCACATTGCTTTGAGCTAAATGTTGATGTGGTTTTGGAGAGCAGTAAAAGGGGCTTTGCTGTATTATGTAAACATTATATGAGATATAATATGTCAACAAAACAAGGTGCTTTATTGCATTTTTTCCATTTCTGTAGCACACTGAAATATATTCAATTCTATAGGGAATATTCCTAACATTTTATTAATAAATCATTAAAGCATTCAGCTATTAGCACAAAGCGACTTTTATAAAGGACTAGATGAGATCAGACATGAAAAAACTCTCAGATCTATTATCAAGCCTACAGAAAAGAATGGGGAGAAAATGAGTGGAATACCAAATGGAGTAATCTTAGAATGATATTAAAGCTGTCTTCAGACGCTTGGATTACATTTACAGTAAACCAGATCTGTGTCTCTCTCTCTCACACTGTCTCTCGTTCTCTGTTTCTGTCTTTTTAGAGAGATAGAGAGAGAGAGAGCGAGCCTTGTGGGCTTATGTAAGGAGATGTGTGGGCTTGAATATGATTATTCTCTCTCTAGTTCAAGCAGTTTCCTGCGAAAAAAGGGGAAAACGCACCCAGCTTTGTGTTCAGGTGAGCTGCCTGCACACAACTACACTTAAGACTGTCACCTTTCTGCAGCAGCTCCAGATTCAATTAATATGCAAATGTACCTGGCGCTACTGCTGTGCCTTAACAAATAACCCTGAACAGAGATACGGTTGTTTGGGGATGTTTCTTTTAATAGACGCCCACACAGTGTGTGGCAGGGCTACGGGGAGCCCAGCACTGGCCCAGCCAAGAGCAGCGGCGAGCGAAGCCGCGTCTACGGAGGAACGTAGAGGCTGCCGCCGCCACCAACACGATTAGCCGTCTCTCTGATTTATCATCAGTCGTACACATCTCCACAAAGCTAGTTTCAGAGGAACCAGATAGTTGTTGATATATATATATATATGACAGATAAAGGAAGATTTGGTTGCAGCCAGATCTTGTTTTCCTGGATTGGTCAGACTAACCTGGGCACTTAACCTCACCACGCCTGCCATGACTAATCATGGCACGTGTGTCAGTTTCTCTCTGTTTGCCCCAGGTTGTTCGCAAGAGCATATAAGGTGAAAACAGGGTCACAACTGCCGGGTGTGCAGGTCTGATCTTAGATGCCCACTCTTTGCCAGTGTTGTTCGGCACTTCTGCCATGTTTCAAGCTGGAATCTTAAATTGATCCAGTGTTTACAAATGATTATTAAGAGTGGATTCAGTGAGGAGCGCAGTCCCGCTTCAAGGAGGATGTCATAAAGGGAGAGCGGGCGAGTCCCAGTGGTAATAAAATGAGTGGGCCGCTTCAAGAATGCAGAGGTTCATCAAGTGATGGTGTAATGCTGAATGCTAACAAGCATACAATTATTCCATCGCTAACCATGGTCACTGCGGAGAGATCTAGAATCTACATATGCTGGAGATCACATAAGAAACTATAAGGGTTAATTAATGTGGACCTTAGCTGAGGGTGTCTCTCACACACATATCCACATACACACACTCATACACACATGTATATACACACACACACATTCACTGCACAGATTATAAAGGGAAAATTATTGGGGCCAGAGTTGATCATGATTAAAACGTTCTTCACTCACCTGCCCCTGTTCAATCAAGCCAGGCTGTGATTGCGCTACTGAAGTGACTGTGTGTGTGTGTGTGTGTGTGTGAGAACACCCCCTCCGCACCTCCCTCCAGTCAGAGGTGAATCAATCATCTCCAAAGATGTCCGCATCTGCCCAAGCAATTTTATATGGGTCTAAATGGCAGATGGGCATGTTATTCTCTGTTTAATCAGTTCCACCAAACACTGTTTTATCTCGTAGAAAATGAAACCATCTGTACCTCAGAGAGGTGTAAAGGTTCAAGCTCGGATAAACCAAAGCAAAAAAGGTTGGAGGAGCAAAAAAAAGCCAGGAGATGATAGATATAGACCTGAAAAAATGCTCTCAGCTGAAACAAGAACGCATTACAGTGCCCTGCCAGCACTACCATATTCAATAACCTTTTTTTCTTCGTTTTTCTCTCTCTCTCCCTCTCTCTGCCTCTTCTTCTGCCTCCGACATCTCTTTTTCTCTCCCCCTGGTTTCTCTTTCCATACTATTACCCAGGGGCTCCAGCCATTATATCCAGGCCCATTTATTTTCAGCACCTCCAGGCAGACACTCGGGGCGTAATTTAGTCTCTAGGAACGGCAGTGAGGGGTGTGGGAGTGGAGGGGGCGGGGCAGACAGGTCTGATGAATCCCCTTTGTTTTAAGTGGAGATGATGGCTCCCGGTGAGCAGGCACTGCATTTAAAAGGCTGCCTTTGGGGTGGGGGGTATGGGTGGGGGGGTTGGGTTACCCAGGTGCAGAGGAACATGAGGGCTGGCGACCGAGAGAGAGTGTTCTCCTGCATCTCTGGCTCCTGAGGGGCGGAGACCTGCCCTCTCCACCCGACAGACATCATTAATACCGAGCTGTCATATTTGCATGCCGGGGACAGTGAAGCAGGGACAGGGAGTGGCCTGAACCACAGCACCTATCCCGCTCGAGAGACCGTCATTATGCACTACACTGGAGAGTGCGGGGGACGAAATTCTTTAGCGAGGCAGCGACATCCGCAGGGATGCTCCATCACTGAAAACGTCTCAGAATGAAATTAGGAGGGATGAGGGAGGCATTTGCTTAACCTCTTTTTTCTCATTTTTTCAAGAAATGTGTTTGCTAATTAGATCACAAGAGCTGCTACGGTGCTAAACTTTCTTTTTTAAGACAGATGCAGAGGTAGGCAAAAGTTTGGCTTTATAAGAGAAGTAAACAAAAAACTAGTTCAAGTTT
This sequence comes from Tenebrosternarchus preto, assembly GCA_025802075.1. Lineage (NCBI taxonomy): Eukaryota > Metazoa > Chordata > Actinopteri > Gymnotiformes > Apteronotidae > Tenebrosternarchus > Tenebrosternarchus preto. Next base: position 4,084,143 of record JAOYMR010000010.1, on the reverse strand, counting down.
TATCTGCTATCTTTCCTGAGGTAGACCTTTATACCACTTCACCTCCTGCCGCTTGCGCACAGACAGTCGATAGTACTCCATTTCAGCCTTCAAAACAATCGAGAGACAAGAGGATTTCAGAGCGAGATTTTCAAAAGCGAAATCGATTTAGTCCATCCTCTCTGTCTCTGAGATTTTTTTTTTTTTTTTGGTTCCAAGTAATTAATTTCAGTCAGGAAAACAGCATCCTTATTGATTCGCCTCCTGTGTGAGCTTTAAAAGGCCACCAGCCTCCACTCAGAGGTGAGAAGCCTGTCTAACAGCAGTTTGAGCATTCCTTCAAAATCGACCTCAAAGAGACTTTTCTGAAAACGTAATAGAACTCTGATACAACACAGAATTATCTTCCCCCACCCTGGCACAATCTCCAACCTCATTTGCTTTAACAGCAAAAGTGACATTTACTGAACGCTGTTTTTTAGCCAGACATTAATCTATTTAATTTGCTAATCTTCAGCTATTCTTCCCCCTGTTATTTGCAGAAACCCCAGCATGCATTTCGACAGGAAAAGGCAGCAGGCTGCTGCTGATAGGACGGCCCTGTTGTTACATGAAAGGCAGCAATCCCCTCCCCCACCCCCCTTCCCGCCCCAAACCCTAAAGCACAGGCATTAATTAAATTTTCTGCTTGGTTTGAAGACGAGCACTGCTGACCTGGTCTCCTGGAGCCGTCCTCCTCCTGTTCCGACTGGCCCGCTCCCCGCCGCATGCCCCCACGTGACGGGTGTATCGTGACGCGGGTTAGATACTGTAATTTGTTCCGGAAAAATGACTTAGCGTCACGCAGTGGCGCTAAACCAAAACAATGAGTCGGGGGGAGGGGTTGGTGGGGCCAGCAGAACTGCTATCTCTAGCCCACAGCAGCACTGGCTGTTGCCGGGGCTTTATCTGCCCACTGTATGAATATTTAATATCAGAGGAGGCCAAAAAAAAAAGGTGCAGGGGGGAGCGGATAAATGTTGCCCAAAATATGTGCAGCCGATTAAAGATTCCGCACGAGTGGAACGCCTCAGCGAACCGAGCAGGCGCACTCTGCCGAGGTGCATTTTTTTCAAACGTAGCAGAGGTGGTGGGTTGAGAGCGGTAGGAGCAGAGGCCGGCGTTAACGAACCATCAGTGGACTGGCATTCCCAAGTCTCGGATGGAGGAGGCCACCATTGACCTGGGCCTGCCTCACGACGCAGAAGACCTCCACCCGCGGAGATTACTGGAGTCCAGCCGGAGGCGAGCGCACCAACGCACAAGGCGATTAGCAGGCCCAGGGAGCTAATGCGCGTGATCTCAGCACAGAGCGAGGCGCGAGACGTTTCTCTGCTTCTCTCTCCCACCATCCCCACACCATCCCACCCCCCGCTCTTCCTGCTCCACCTGATTGAACGGACAGGTGCCAAACGTCGCAGATGGGAGATCGGCGCGCGGCAGGTCCTCATCAGATGCTTGTTTCCCGAATGCCGACGAAAAGCTGTGACAAATCCACAGCCGCCACGGCAACGGCTCAGAGGCGTCGGCTTACACTGGGGACGATTAACGCACCTCTAAATTCAGATACATCACGGCTGTGGGCTAGCGACTCGGCTGTGGGCTAGCGATTCGGCTGTGGGCTAGCGATTCGGCTGTGGGTTAGCGATTCGGCTGTGGGCTAGCTGCTTCAAAGTACAGAATCTTACTGTACAACAATGTAACCACAGTGCAACTGGAGAGAGTCACGGCAATCAATAGATTTAGTAGAGAACCAGCAGCAAACGCGAATCTACCTTGAGAAATAATCAAGCTCCATGTCCGCCGAGCGCTTCTGTAACGTTCTTGTGCCTTTACTCCTCCATGGTGAGAAAAAAAAAGCCATTTTCCGCCATGTGGAGTGGCTTCGGTCATACATATGGATCCTGTTGTCTGGCCTGTGCATTAACGACCTCCCTCCGGAATCGAAAACAGTGTAGCAGGGCAGAGAGGAGCTCCTGGGGGAAATCAGCATATCAGCAAGAATTCAGGTCAGGTCCGGTGTTACAGCTCTATTTGCAGCTCAACCTACCCGTCCACACGCTGTGCACAACCCCTGCATGGTAATACTATGTGAGTGTTGACAGAGGCTGGAGAGTATATACACTGTTTTGTTTTTTGCCAGACAATAAAAGGACAAATTGATTGGATGTTAGGGATAGTGGTTTCTATCCTGTTGAGATGCAGTATAATGATTCAATATATGAATGCTTAGTAATATCAGCCAGTGTCTTAACACCATAGCTAATGACTGAGTTCCTAATTCAAAATTCAAAGCTATTAGATACATATATCACACATACCTACATTAACAGCTAGGTGTTAATGTCTTCTATTTCCTCTGCTAACAGTAATCGCTGGGTGCGAATCATTGTGGCATGACTTGCAGTGCCTGTCCTGGGTTCTCGGGCCCGGTCCGCCTGTGGTCCACGAGTACAGTCTGGAGGAGTCACAGCACGAGGACGATTTCTGACCCAGAGGCCTCATTAACCACAGACAGTAGGATGGACTAGACTTCAGAGGGAAGAAGCATTATCCAACTTCACACATGTATATATAAAAATATACACACACACACATACATAAAAAACACACACTCCCAGGCCTTGCCTGCGTGCCTTGTCATACACCGGGTTCTCGGGTCCCACCGCAGTATGTGCGGAGTGTAACAACACCGCTTTAAGATCACCCTGGAGCAGCCGTGAGAACAGTCTGACTCATGCTCATGTTGGTTTGCCACAGCATTTGTCAAAAGTCCGGTTGTTTTCCACTTGACCAACACTTTCCCGTAACAGCCAGTTCATCACATGCATAAAAGAAGCACATCCCATAGACCAAGATGATGTTCGCTGGTGTTGATTACAGCCCCCCTCCCCTCGTGCTCCAGTTCTGTTCTGACCTTGCTCACAATGCAGTGTTGACTACTCAATAATCCAGGGCCTGTCCGGAGGGCCAGCGCAGAGCTTCCACAGCACGGGCGCCTGCTTTCAGCTGTTAGAAAGGTCGCGCTGATGCAGCTCCTCGTCTTGACCTCGGCCGAGGAACCGCACCCTGAGCTCCACCGGAGCGTACAAGGGGTCGTGTGTTCGGGCCTGGCCGCCAGTGCCTCACCCCGGGGACCCCCGTCACCGTGCGCCTACGGCAGGCATGAAGGCTCGGGGCAGGGGTGGGGGCTGGTGGGCGGAGGGTGGAGCCCACGCACGGTCTCCCTGTTTCGGGCGCTCTGTGAGCGAGCGGTGCCCAGAGTGGCCGCGCGGGGAAAGAAGGAAGGCCGTTCATGGTGAGAGTTGCAGAATGCCAACAATGCGCCTGTCATCTGCATCACACAGCACGAACGACCTGGCAGTGACGCACACACTCCCACGCTCATGAACACACACACACACACACATACAACAGCGTGCCTTAAGGTTCTTGGGAGGGTAGCCTCCACACTGCTGCCAGTTGAAGGGAACTCTTGAGGCCAGAGTTTATGAGAGAAATGTTTATTTCATTGGATGCGATTAACTAAGGCCTGCCAACCATGACAGTTTGAATTCATTTTAAGCCTATTTCTGATGGACCATCTAATGTTAGAAAAATGGCATAAATAGAAGCAGGACCCTTATTTGGGTAATAATGCTTTAGACCTGTCTAGTCAATATTATTCCTGCATGAGGTCCTATCCAAACCAAATAATGAATCCAATAAAAGAAAAATTAATCACATATATCAATTAAGGAGTGAGTAAAAAGGAACCTACACACTGCATTTATGGTCAGCATTTACTGTCTCTTGGACTGTCTCAGTGGATTGTCATTGACATACACTTGGACAGAATGGATCTACACGACTACAAGTCTGGACAGATTGGACCTACGTTGCTACAAGCTTGGACAAAATTGATCTACATTGCTACAAACTTGGATAGAATGGATCTACATTGCTTTGAGCTTAGACAGAATGGATCTACACTGCTATAAGCTTGGACAGAATGGATCTACATCGCTACAAGTCTGGACAGATTGGGCATACATTGCTATAAGCTTGGACAAAATTGATCTACATTGCTACAAACTTGGACAGAATGGATCTACATTGCTATAACCTCGGACAGAATGGATTTACACTGCTATAAGCTTGTTTGTAGCAGGGTTGAATTACATGGGTCTTTGGGTCCTGAACATTATGAGCTATTGACATTTCCCATTTTCCATCTCATCTCAAGAGGATGCACCAGCTGTAGATGACTCCCCTTCCTATCTCTCACTCTCTCTCTCTCTCTCTCTCTCTCTCACACACACACACACACACACACACACACACACTATCTAACCATCTCGTCCTTGCTTCCTTGTCTCTCCCTACCTCTGTCTCTTCTCCACCTTTCGTGAGCTGGACTGTGAAGCTGATGTATAATACAGAGAGAGTGAGGGCTTATATGTTCTACCCAGACTGTGCAATCATGTTGATAGACTTCATCTTCATAACTTTCTCCCCCTCGTTCTCTCTCTGTCTGTCTCTCTCTTTTTCCCCTCACTGCACCTCCATCCATCTCTAGCAGTGGTGTGTGCAGTGTGTGTTTTGAGATGCAGTATGAGTGTGTGAGTGTGTGAGGGTGATGCGGTGGCTGTGTGGTGATTTATAACCCCTGCAGTGTGCTCATAAATCACACCTGAGGCCGGGCACTTCTTAAACGCCCTGCGTCCTGACAGCATTTACCTTTTATAAATGATCAGACTTTACCTCCCATTGAGATTCAGGGTTGGCTATACTCTCTCTGCCCCTCTCTCCCTCTCTCATTCTCTCTATCCATCTCTCTCCCGCTCTGCTCTCTCTCTCTCTCTCTCTCTCTCTCTCTCTCACACACACACACACACACACGATTTCTATTCAGTACCACCCTTTTCTATTCTCTCTTTGCCTCTTGTCCTTTGCCCTTTCTGTGCTGTAACTCTCTCTCTTTCTTTTTCCGTGTTTCACCACTCGTCCAGTTCTTTCTCTTTAACGTTCTTCTCCGTTCCTGTAATAGTGTGTGTGTGTGACTCTCCCACACCAGAGAGATCTGTAGCCTGCTGTCACAGGAGCTACAAACATTCAGATTGCCTGTCTGTTTGGCTTTTCTGCAGCATCTTTTAAACGTGTGCGAGTGTGTGTGTGTGTGTGTGTGTGTGTGTGAGTGTGTGTGTGTGTGTGTGAGTGTGTGTGAAGCTGGCAACTGGTGTATATGCACTAAAAAAGGGAATCAGTCTGTTATGTATACTAAATAATAAGGTGTATTCAATTCAGTAAATGAATGTTTGCTGTTACTCTGTGATTTTGCACTATGCTGAGTTTGTGGAGTGACTCACATGTATAGTGCACTGGTAATGCATGAAATTTCATGGTGAACCGATGTCCACAGTTCAATTAAGTGAGTCAAATAGGTTTATCACTGTGCATGATATTTTGCCATTATAGCATGAGTGTGTGTGTGTATGTATGTGTGTGGCATGCTCATTATATGTGTATATCTATGTACATGTATGTGTGTGTGTACGTGTATGGGCACAAGAGTGTACTCGCATGTGTGTGTTTGTGCATGAGCATATGTATGAGCACACGTGTATGTGTGTGTGTGCACATGTGTTTATGTGCATGTGTGCGTGTGCATGTGTATGTATGTGCGCATGAGTGTGCATGTGTATGTGTGTGTGTGTGTGTGTGCGCATATGTGTGTGTGGGGGGGGTGTGAGTGTGCGTGTGTGGGTGTGTGTGTGTGTGCGTGTGTGTGTGTGTGTGTGTGTGTGTGTGTGTGTGTGTGTGTGCACACGTGTGTGTGTGTGTGTGTGTGTGTGTGTGTGTGTGTGTCATGTCACACCTGTATGATGGGTATTGTGTGAGCAAGTGGTGAAGCAGAGAGGGTGAAGCTGTGATGATAC
>JAOYMR010000010.1:4056809-4078107 GCA_025802075.1 Tenebrosternarchus preto | reverse complement strand
TGTGTGTGTGTGTGTGTGTGTGTGTGTGTGTGTGTGTGTGTGTGTGTGTGTGTGTGTGTGTGTGTGTGTGTGCTCTCGTGTGTGTGTGTGTGTGTGTGTGTGTGTGTGTGTGTGTGTCATGGCACACCTGTATGCTGGGTATTGTGTCAGCATGTGGGGAAGCAGTGAGGGTGCAGCTGTGATGCTTCACTGCCAGATGAAGGTGAGGTCTCAGACACAGCAGCCACGGGTATAATGCCTGCTGACTCCATATAACAGCACTGAATAGAGCCTGGGAGAATAGCTCTCTCTCTCTCTGTCTCTCTGTCTCTCTCTCTCTCTCTCTCTCTGTCTCCTCTGTACATACACTCACACAACAACAACAGCAGTGAGTAATTACACAGCTTCACACAAACTATTTTACATCTATACAGGCACCACAGGCTGAGCACTTCCACTTCCATGTAGAACTCGACAAACACACAAGGCCATAGAACGACACAGACCCGGGAGGTAATACATTTAAAAATAAACCTAAAGAAAAAATACCGACATGTGAAATGTAAGAAAACATTAGATCTTTTAAGCAAAGAAAGGAGAAGGCTCAGGATTTATGTGAATGTTAAACATTATTCATCCTGTAACTTATATTGGTATATATTGTCTGGCTCAAGGCTAAGCATCTGTAACTGCTTCAGGCTTATTTCTGGCTCTTGCCAGTCATGTGTGATATGCTGAAACAGTGATATTGACTCCCGTTCAGCTTCCCAGGACCATAGAACACGAGTGATCGGAGGGAAACACACTACAGCATGCGTTGTTACGTCGTCGTGGTAACCCTTGCAAAGCCGGCGGGGATTCGTTTGTTAAACAACCACTACCCCTAGGATTCCCTCTTCACTGCTTTATAAAAGTGAACGGTGGCCCGATGGAAACCCTAGCTGTTGTCACAAACATTCTTTCTACCACTTCTGGCAACAATCTCAGAAATAATCCAGGGACATATTCCTCACTAAGGCTCTAGACTATACAGAAAACCCTTCATTTTAGAGTATTTTCATTTAAGTAAGCTCATTTTTAGCCTATTTGCTAATCAATTTACTGTTCTAAACTAAAACGACTTGCTTAACAACACTTTTCTGTAATAAAACACATATACATTATGACAAATGTGTGTCATTTTAGTGTTATTAAATTAAAAAAAGACTGAATCTCAAAAGAAAAACACCAATCATATATCAAATAACGATAGACACTGTAACTAACTGCCAATGATGTATAAATACTATCTATGTATCAGCTGCTCATTTAGTCAGCAATCCATCTGTTAAATTGTTACACACTTGATCTTTCCTCTAAAGCGGCATTTCTTATTCAGTTCCAACTTTTCATGGCAAGATATAAAAAGGAAGATGGTACAAACTAGATGAATCAAAAAAGTCCAGCAGGCTTTTTTTTTCCCCTCCACATTTTTTAACGTGACAGTTGTCCTTTGTGTTTGTGTTGGCCAGGCAACAGTGGAACAGAGAAATGTGATAGAAATGAAGAACTGTCTCCCAGCCAGACTGCTGGGCAGATATGGAGAGCGTTTAGAGAGGGGGGGGGGGGGCTCTTCTCTTCAGTGAGACAACATCAGGGCCTTTGGGATGACCAGACAGAGAGAGAGAATTCATCAGGGAGGAGGAGTGAAACAGTGTTTACAAGTTTCCTCAAGTCCAACATCGTGCCTTTTGTTCAGTGCATACTTAGCGTTTGCAAGTAGATGTTTATGGGTAATTGCTGAAATTGTACCGTCTTGTTTTTGGCTGTTGTGACAAAGAAAGTCTCTACCATAAAACGGGACCCTGTGTCAGCCAGTCATTCAGTTAAGAGCCATGGCATGGAGTAAGGTGGGAGGGTATCTTAGAGAGAACCGTTAGCATTTCTCACAGTCACTAAAGGCTACAGGAGGCCTGTATTATAAAGTAACAAACTGTTAACAAGGCAAACTTTAAGCAAAACCACTGTAAAAAATACATCTATGATTTCATCAGACTCCATCCCCTGATTTAATTATAACTAACACACCAGACAAAGTTGGATAGCAAAATTGGTGAAGATTCAGATCTTTTATTTATTTACTTCTCTTGCTAAGGTTATGTTGCAGTGGGTTTAAAAGTTTATTATTTTCAAAAACAAAGTGTATAATCAAGCTATTGTTAAAACTTTTGGCTTTTTTAACTATTGGCTTTAGCTCGTAGCAACTGACCACTTGAGCCCTGACCACCTGATAATGGAGTAAAATTCAATTAGCCAACATTTCATCTAGATTATAGGATTATCAGATTATTAGAACTAAATTAATTGATATAATAGACATAATTGGAACTACATTATTTAATATATCATAAAAATGTAATTTACCCATATATTACTATATATTAATTATATTAATATATATACAAGGTTATTCTGATTTCACAACATTTCGTAAACACTGCATAAAGCAAACCCTGGTCTCCGTGCAGTCTTGGCACGCCCCTGGTTACAGGGATCAACTGAAGCATCATTTGCAAGAAACAACCATGTTTATGTGGGACAGAGAAAACATGCTGGTTTGAACTGTGATTAAAGGACACAGAGGTTAATCCTAGTTCATAGCAGCAAGTGGGCATGAGGTAGAGTGTGAGCCTAGCACTTGACCTTCATTTCCTAAACAGCATTTGCTAAGGAAAGCGCTCTACTGGAACACATTCTCGGAGGTCCAGGGGAGGCTGGCCCACATGTTACAGTTCCAGGCCCAATTGCTGGCCCGTGGCTGAGGGCAATGTGAGTGGGTTTTTACAAATCCCCAACCGCCAAAACAAACATATCCATATGTTATTAATTAGCTATTAAATCTGGTTGGTCTAGACAAAGTGGTGAACCAAGGCCATGGCATTATAATGATATGTTCCTTCACAAATCTAACTCTCATTGTGTAAGTATTTGGCCGAAGAGGATCCTCGTGTTCCACAAACCAGAACAAGGAAAGTCCATAGGCTTTGTGGAAATGCAGTCAAATGAAAAATATTTGGCCTGTTCAACCACCAAATGATCCTATAAATCCTTGCAAACGTTTTGACTGCTCAGATGCAATGACTGCCAACTCCAACTTTGACATTTCAAATCAAAATCATCCAAAACCATATTCCCGAGCAGCAGAATTCACCAGGTTGAAATGTTGTAAATATATTTCAGGTGGGCCAGCTATGGTTCATTTTTGATGGAGGCATTTGGAGAGGAGGGCGTAATGTTGAAAAAATGCAAAATTTAATGAGCTGGATCACCTTGAGATCACAGCACAGTTCTCCACTGCCATACTCTGGTGTGGTGATTAGGAAGGAATGTTTGAGCTTGACAAAGTGTTTAAGGGGGTGTGGTCTGTTAAAAGGGCTAAGCCTCCTTTCATAGAGGTAACATGCCTCATTTCTTAAAAATGTGTTCTTTAATTTCATCATCCATGCCCATGTGAGGTCATCTTAACCTCGGTTTTTGGTCAGTCCTGTTTTCTCAGTAAACACCAGTTTACTCAGTAGGCCCACTAGACCACTATCTCAGCCATAACCAGCCGCCGAAAGCTAGAACTGCCCTACTGAAAGCCGAAAGTGGTTCCAACGTAACACAAAGAACAGCGTGAAAGCAACACATCCACCTGTCTGCAGTCTGCCTGCCCGAAAACTACAGCTGCAAACACTTTATTAGAATGTCAAAACTTCCTTCGTTCAAAATAACATCTCTCATTTTCTCTGAGCACCTGCAGTAATTGTACCACAATAGCCCATACTGTACGTAGCACAACATTTAGCTGTAAAAATAAATAAATAAGGATAAACAGCTTCCCCAACACATTGAGTCTTTCTCCTCCATCCTCTGCAGTACACGCTGGAGTAATGAAGGGCTACCTGTAATTACATCCAGCTGCTGTCTTCCCTGACAAACGCTAATTGCCAATAATGATTTTGGAATGTGGTAAAGAAAAAAATTGAGGAAAAAAATGCATGCGGAGGGTTCTTACTGTAGACCAATGGTGTGAACCAGTGACTCCTCGAAAAACCTCCACCTAACCTGTCCACCCGTGCTGCTCTCCATTCGTGTGTGAGGTGATGGACATCGTAAGACCCAGGTGGAGCGTAAAAGTGTACAGCAAGTCTAAAGGACCTCTCAAAGCTAGTACCTGAGGGAAAAGAGAGCAGGAACTGGGGATGGTTGAGGTGACAGTTGAGGACATTAATGAGATACATGTGTAATTAAATGGTAATTAATAAATTGTTGTGCTGCGATGGTGTGTGGCAATAAGAAAATTGGTGAGTCAGGCAGGATGAAATTAGATTAAGCCAAGCGGAAAGGAGCAGAGCAGTATGGAAGGGCTGATGTGAAACTAGCAGACAATGTCCAGATCAGCTTTGATGAACCAAACGAGAGACTACTGGCAACGTTACCAACAGAGCTAATTCCTTTTGTGTAATAAACATAATAATAATAACGTAATAAATAACCAGCAGCTCATTTTGGCTCTGTTGTTTGTGAGCAGCGCGGACCTTGAAAATGGAAATGTCTGCACATGGAGATATGAAAAGGCTGGGGTGCGGATTTGACCAGGATAACCCTCATATAGCCTTGCATCATTCCAGTGTGCACCATCAGCCCTGTAACATCATTCCAGTGTGCACCATCAGCCCTGTAACATCATTCCAGTATGCACCATCAGCCCTGTAACATCATTCCAGTGTGCACCATCAGCCCTGTAACATCATTCCAATGTGCACCATCAGCCCTGTAACATGAAACATCGGGCAGGTGAAAGCTGCTTTTATCTTTATCAGGGGCCCTATTGATTATTCTCTTCAGATCTTCAGTCCTCGTCGATGCGATAAGTCCCCCACGCAAGAGAAAGCAAACACGCCAATACCGCCGCATATCTCCTCAAGTCCGCGTTTGAAAAGCCCTGCCAAACAGTTTACAGCAGCCAAACCCCAGCTCCCACACCCCCCCCCCGTGCCGTTATCTGGACTGTGCTGGGAGTCATCCTGCAATTATGAGGCATCGTTACAGCCCTGCCTTTTGCCACAGAGAGCTTTCGTGGGATAAGGTCTGAACTCGTTAACTCGCTCCACGTTAATGAGGGGGTTTGATGCATATCTCCAGATCTCGCTGGGTTAACTGGCGCATCTCTGATCATTATCATCATTAGCACAGAGCTCTCACTGGCCTGGTCAGGACCAAGTGCTTAAGTTTAATTGTTGGTAAACGTCGGAAAGGCCGGCGTTCTTGAGAGGCTCTGACTAACCGTGGGAAGTCTGGTTAAACAGTAACTTGGAGCAAAGTACAGCAAATACACAAAATGTATGATAGAAGTAAAATAAAACAATCCACCAAAATGAATAGCCAGTTGGAACCTTACAGTCATGTGTCATCCTCACACCTCAAGCCATTCATCTTTTTATGAAGCCCTTCGTGTGCACAAGTACAGACCTTTGAACAGCAAAAACTGTGGGAACCTTGAAAGAAAAAAAAAATCCAGTAAAATCTTATCTGCTCTGCTATGCGTTTCAAAGGTTCGAATGTTTATTGTTGCGTGTGCAGAGAGCAGTCGTGTGTTTATGGGGGGATGATTAAACTGGTACCACCCTGCTGTTATAGTCACTTAAACATTGTGCTGCTAACATCATCTCTACATACTGCTGCTAGCAAGAAATGGCGAAAATAATAGCATGACTAGTTCTGAAATCTGGTGTGAGCTACATCTGAAGGGCATCAGCCTCTCCTCTACTGAATGGCAATGCTACTTATTTATCAGTTTTGCCTTTATCCGCGTATCAAGTAATATAAATTTGTTCTGAATGGTAAACACAAACGCTTGTCACACTCCACGCCGAAATGTAAAGACGACTTGTCTCGGTTGCAGATGCCTTTAGTTTCGCAGTATTATTTGGAGCTCATTTAACCTTTCAAATCGAGTGCAGTTGTTTGAATAATTTGGGGACAGTCCACCGCTGTCTGGGCATCCGGTTTACAGCCCCATGTGCAAACAGTTGAGTGTGTTCAGAAGGAAATAACAGTCTCGTTCCCAAAATTCTCTGTCCTTTCTCTTGGAATCAGTAAATTAAATAGCAACATTCTCTGGCAAAGCACGAATGTCTCCATTACACATTTTGCCATGCCGTGTGGTTGACAGTTAGATACATGAATCTGCCACATGCCATCACTCTGAATTTACCCCACATTTAAGAAAGAGGGCAGTTCCATTCAGTCTCACTCTGGAAGTAATTCAAAAGATATTATTTGTCGTCAGTGCACATCACCTCTAATGTAATAGAAGGTTTTAGTTATTATATTCAACAGATATTACATTTTTTTGTTTTTAGAACATTTTTAAACAGCAGCTGTAACAAATTTGCAGAAACAGAAATGTTTATAACATCATATTTATGTTTGCTGTTGTTTAAAAGATCACTGAGTATGAATCTTGCACAGTATGTATTTTAATCAAAAGCAAACTTGTTTCCAGTCCTTCAGAAAAGCGACATCACATGATGATTTTGTCATGACAGAAATAAATCCATCTGTTATAATACAGATGACACCGACTAATAGTCTGTCACCAGTGAAAAATGACTCTGAGTTTTTATAACACATCATTTTCAAGATGTATATACTCCACGAGCTGCGTGAGTGCAACTTTGAAATTTGGCTTTCACAACAAGGCGTCCCGTTGCCGTGTGGTACGCTGCTGCCCGCTGAGCGTGTAAAACCTGTCCCCGTCACTTTTCCTCTCTCCTCCGCCGCCGCCAGAGACGAGCTCCTTCTCCCAGCGCCTCGGCCTCGCTAGAAAAACCGAGCGAAACGGCATCTGATCCGCAAACTTGGCAGGCACTCAGGAAATGAAATTTCATATGGGGGCGAGCACAGAGGAGAAAAAAACATCAGGGATAATTGAAATGGAAAGCTTCGGGTAGGGAGAGGAATTGAGATGTTGTCGCCAAGTTGTCCCTATCATTGCCCGGGCGCTGTGGAAAAGCAATTAAAAGAGCGGGGAGGACGTCGGGGGGCGGGGCTTTCCATTGTGATCCGAGGGAGTAGAACGACTCGCGACTAGGGGGCCATGGCTATTAGTCGGGGTGCAGAGCAACTTGGGCCTGGGCTGACATACTGAAATCATTAACACGTTTGGTTTGCTTAAGTGCGATACTGCGCGTTCATTTTCTCGGCAAACCAGCGTCATTTGGTTCAGCACTGTCATGACCAAGAGAATCGGTCTGGCTTTGTTGTTAAAAGAAGATCTTTATCTGGCTACATGTGTGGCATTTAAGGCTAAATATATGTAAACGTACGGCGTAGTACATTTTGGCCCACAACGATCTCACTATTATTCGATTCTAAAGTGTATTCTGTTGTAGAGCTTTCAAGGACATTCTCTGACATGAAACAATAAGATTAATACTCCTCGTTTTCCTCTTTCTAATGAACGCGAGAAGAGATTAAAATGGGCCAGCGCTGATTGATGGTGAGAACTATGATGGAAGATTAAAAAACTTCCCGACAATTTGACGGGCGAAATACAAAAGGAATCAGATTGTGTGTGTGTGTGTGTGTGTGTGCGCGTCGGGACTGTGCATTTTTAGAGACAATTCATCAATCCCTTTTTTCCTGTGTCCAATAAAGTTGGCCATGACTCTCTGTGGTACTGACCTCCTCGCCATCATGACCTGAATCAGATGGTAGATTACGTTCCACTGACAACCACGGCTCCCTCGCTCGCAGAGAGAAAGGCACAGAAAAAAGAGAGAAGGGTGGAGGGAGATAAAATGGCCGCAGCCCGGCAGGGGGCTCATGCTAATGAACAGGTGGTGGGGGAGAGGTAAGGTTAAGCCCGTTTGGGTGGATGTCTCTGGAACTCCGTGCTGCGTGGACAGATGTGTGCGCGAGCGCTCTTCGTCCCCCCGCCTATAGTGCCAGGCTAGTAACTCGCGCTCAAAACGTGCTCATTTATCCCTCTTTGTTCTTTGTTATTTATGGACCAGCTCGCGGGCGGCCAAACCAGAAAAAAAATAATAAAATGGTGTCTCCGTCTCGTTTGTTCTCCCCCGCTTGTAAAAGAGAAACAACGTTTCCAATTTCGTTTTTTTTCGCGACACTTGGCTTGTTGGGACGATAGTGTGAAAACCAGGATTAAGACCCCCAAATCGTATTTTCTCCACGTTTCCAGTGAGATTTCATGCCACAATATTGCTTAAATATGAAGGCTAGTGTGGCGAGCTTTTCTGACCTATCGATCTGGATCATGGTTATTCAGTTGAGACAGCATTGCTGCGTTCGAGCTCTCAGCGGTGAGGTAACGAACAACTTGAAGCACCGAGCAGGTGTTTGCACACATCTATCTAGTCACCCACTCTCTCGTCTCATCTCCTTTGTTGAGATTCATCAATCAGACCTCGAAGCTACTGTGGTAAAGTGGTAATCGCCTTAGTAGTGGAAAAACACACACACACAAACTTGCAATGATCAGAACAGCTGAAGGCCGATCAAAAGCGAGAGAGCGTTGAGTCAGGCAGTGGAAATCACCTGCTTCACCTCTAGATGCATCAGCCCACCTGAAGCTACCACGGAAGAGGAAAAGTCCGTTAGCACGTGTCGCCTCCCTTCACCTTTGCGTCAGGGCCACGGGTCCATCATGCCACACACCCACAAAAAAACTGAAACACTCCCACGATTTTTTTCGCAACAAGCTGAGCAAAAGACATCTCTTGCTGGTGTCACACAATAAGCTCGTCACGCAGAAAAAGAAAAAAAAAAAAAACCCACTCGATCCAAAACTTTTTTGGCTAGCTTAGCCAAGGCTGGAGGTCAGCAGGGATTTGTGGTTTTTTTTTTTTTCCCTTTCGCAGCGCTGCCGCCTGACGCCCACTAGCCGCGGCCGTCCTTTTGAGCGAGGCGGCTCGGCCACCTGCTTGCATTGTGGCCGGCAGCTTTGGAGCGCAGCGGGAGGGCCCCGCAGGGACGGCCGAGCCGGCAACATGTTCCGGCGAGTTTGTTTGGAAACGGGTGGACCGGGCCAGAGCGGCACTCGGGAGGAGGATGGAGCCAAGCACAGCTGACAGACACACACGCCCACTCGTTCGCTCGCTGACGCACGCCTCCTCCAAATTTTTTAATTTTATTTATTTATTTTTACACAAACGCCCCCTCCCCCACTGTACCCCCAACCGCTACCCTTCCTCCCAGCAGGGGTCTGAAATCACAGCTTAATTGGCCATTCTTCACCGCCGACCATCGTGGCTTGGCTCTTTGGTCCCACAGGTGTGATGTCATCACTAATCGCCTGGGTGAAGTGCCGGGGAAGGGGGGGTGTCTTTTCAACCTCATTATCTCAGTTTTGCTAGCGACAGGAGCATCTCACTCGAGCACAACCTTCCACTCCCTACTGTCTAATTTAGAGAGTGTTATATATCACCACACTACCATTAAAGAAACCTCTGAAGGAATGGCTGAACCACATGTGCAAGAAACAGGCCTCAAGAAACCTTAGCATACGATTACTTACGGAAGTAATGGGTTCAGATTTTGATCATTCATGGGGTACAGATGAGCCCGTTTAATGACCAAGGACCGAGAGAACACTTTTTTCACTAATTCATCAAATCGCTGTCCGCAGTTTTATGTTGAAACACAACAGTGCGTGAATAGCACACCTGTTTCATTCCATTCTTTAACTTCGGGTGTGCGAGATTCACCCACGAATGCAGGGTCGTCACGGATGGAGTTCTGCTGATGTAGTAAAACATGCGCTCAAAGAATGTGGATGCAGAGAGACAGTCGAACAGTGACATTCTGCACTCGTCAGATCTCCAGACATGCTGTGACCTTGAAGTTGGAACTTTCCATGCTGCATTACACAACATATGGCAATGTTAACACTCCATCGTGCGTCAAATGTCAGCTCTGATGGCCCGTTGATAGTCAATCGGGGACGTGAGTATGGTTTATTCATGAAACATCCATCTCTCGTGTCATTTCAGGCATTTGCCATTGTTGGCGGGGCCACTAACGCAGAAGGTGACACAAGGGATTAGTTGGTTTGAAATGGCAGTGGGTTTGAGTCCAAAGACAGGTCACTTTCACTTTAACTGACAGAGGAGGGAGTGTCAGCACAGCACGAGAGAAACAACCATACAAAAGAAAACTTTCCATCAGCAGCGGAGCTCCGCCCGGGGAGTCATCGCAAGAGGAGGCAATGCGGGTTTGCGCGCGCACGCTCACACGCGCGCGCACACACCTCCGCAGGAGTTCAGCACGAGTTCAGCATTTTCAGCGGTAATTCGGGAAGAGTGGTTTCAGGGCTGGGGAAATGACAAGGTCAGAGAGAGGGAGAGCGAAAAAAGAGAGGCAGAAAGAAAGAGAGATGAGAGAGATAGATGGAGAGAGAGAAACAGAGAGAGAGAGAGAGAGAGACCTCTGGGGGGAAACACCTGGGCAGCAGAGGTACAGGCCAGTGGAGTTGAAAGTGAGTTGGAGCTGCTTTTTGATAGCCTTCTTCAAAGCCCTAACAGGAGAGAAAGTGTCCCGGAAGACAGCACTATATCTGGCACAGCAGGCTTCCCCAGAGCGCAGAACCACCGCACAACTCTGCCCTTCTTCTTCCTCCAAGTGTTTTCTCTCTGTCCACGTGTGCGTTCTCTCCTTCAATCACGGAAATCACCAGCTTCTGAAAAGGACCGCAGGTATCCGACTGGATGATGCAAATGCGTTTGCAGAGGAAGAAAAAAAAAAAGATACTGTTCGCATTTAAATCCCCCAAAGTAAGAAAGGCGAACATTCAGAGCTACGTGTCTCTCGCCCCAGACTCACCCACCAACAGCACAAACACACACTCACTTCTGCGCTGTTGTAACTGATGATGGCTAGAATCCTTCGCCCAAGTTCAACAGGTCTGATGGGGGGCAGGAGAAGGTAGCTGATTAAAATGGACATGCGTTGAATATTATTGTGTTTATTAAAGAGAGAACATTGATGGTGTCTCTAGTCGGGGGGGGGGGGGGGCATTTCAGATACACTGATTAACGATATTTTTGACCCAACACGACAGCTCTGGTAATCAATCATTAATATTCACATGTCTGAATCTTACACACAGAGACATGCTACCACACATGCACACACGTGCATGCACACACACACATACACACACACACACACACACACACACACACACGCAGACATTCCAGTCACATAAACTCGCAATGCCCTGATGCTCCCTCTGACATTCAGCCGTCCCCAGTGTGCCTATGGGAGACACATTCACAATGTGTTCGCCGAGATAAACAGCTGAATGTGGATTCGTGCTCGCATTCCCATCGCCACAAGCTCTAATCCACCACAGAAGAAATTCTGCTCATAAATCAGGTTTAAAACCATTACAGCTGCGTAAGGTCGAATTAATCATAACGGAACCTGCTTTTGGGACGCGTTTTTACAAACGTGGGTCGTGAGCCATGCATTACTGCCTTTCTTTTCTTGTTTGCTTCCAGGAGCTCTTGCAAGGTGAGCCAAACATTGCGCAATCGTAGGTTTTTTTTTTTTTTATCACTCCCAGCTGCCGAAATGATTACTAAATGTCGGTAAGATGCAACATTTCCTGCAAAATTACTGGCAGTAATCGCTTCTCTTCCCAGTTGCCGCACTACCTAATATGAACACACTGGTGAGCAGGTCTGCTTGCACACTTCTACACCAGGCCCGCTTCATCTTCTTTATTGAATTCTCCCTCCTCCAAACCCAATCACGGTAAACACGCACACTGCATCACTCCCTCATTGAGCGCCCGCGCCTCCCGCCGCGCTCAGTAATAACGTGTCGCCGCGTTGAGGTTCCGTGTGCTGGGACCCTCAATCACCGGGGCGTCGGGGAGCCTCGGGTGGAGGTGGGGGGTGGAGGTCCGAAGCTCGTCTGCCGCTTCATGAGATTGGTACGCCTACGCTACCCTCTCAGCTTTCCCACCTCTCCAGAAAGTTGTTAAAGTGCTCCTTCTCACAGGAGCGCTGATGGCAACATTGGCGAAGAACTGTGGTTTGGTGGGAAGTGAGGGGTGAATGTTTTGATGTGCAAATATTAGAGAAGGATTCTGTTCGTGAAATTTGGGAGGGAATATATAGTTCTGAAGAAAGGGGGGCATTTTGGAGCAGCTGTTTTGAGGATGTGACGTTGTGTTTAAAGAAAGCTCCATCAGACTTTGTTAAACTCCCCCCAGGTATGTATCCAAAGTGTGTAGCCAGACAGTGCACAGGGGTGCACAACACAGGCATCTCACACTTAACTATTAAATTAAGTGTGATTAAATTAATTAAATGAGTCCAATTAGAAGAGAAATACTGACAAAAACCCTTAAGAAAGGTAGATCGATGATGTTCACACCAAAAAGTCATGAGGCACTTACCAGGAAACCAAACACACACACACACACACACACACACACACACACACACACATTCACAGATACATAAAACCTTTGCAAGAGGTTGGGCGCATCTAACAAGGGTTCGGCACATAAACAAACATTCCAGCGATTTTGTGCCTGCTACCTTGTTAGTGTGGGTGATTATTAAAAAGCTGGCTGACTGTTTGATCTGCAGAACAGATAGCACTCTTGCCATCTCTCTCTCCCCATTTTACGCCCACATGTGTGGCGTAAAGAGAATTATTCATTGTTTTTCACTAAGCAACAAAAGTGTGCCAACTCAAAGAGCATCTGCCTACCCAGTTAATTTAATGTTCATCAAGATTCAGATTCATTGATGATTTGGGGTTGATTCATGTAATCTGCTTGGTGTGCCAGGTTTGTAAGGGTAAATAAAATAGCTGGATTCTTTATGAGTGAAAAACAGGGCCGTTCTGAGGACGTGGTTTTTGTTTGTTGCTTTTCATGTTATGCCACCCAGTTTTGTAACATCATTGTATTCTTATTATTAGCCTAAAACACAAGAAAAAGAAAAACTTCATTATCTTAACAAACATGTTACTGTGCCTCCCATAAACCTGTGGAGCTCTTCTTGAAGTCACATACTTTCATGAACAAAATAATCCCGTGTGTTTGCTGTGGGAGATACTTTCAGAGAAATCATTCTGGCAGATAGCAAAGTTTCCACCTTAAATGCCTCCACAACTCTGAGCAAAACCCTTAAGGCGTTTTGCTTTTTGCATCCATTTACACAACACTTTATTACGCTTGTGAGTGTGAGTGGGGGAGATGGTGCCTGTGGGTGTATCTAAGATCATGTCTATATTATTATTGTTGTTGTTTTCAGAGCCCTCAGTCTGTTTATGGGAAGGAGACATTTAGAAATTGAACATAACAATACCGCAATAACAGTAAGTTAAAGTTAGCGTGTGAGCAGGGGACAGCCCTGCATGAATCTTCAACACAGCTGCCGCTCTGACCTCACGCCACCTCTCATGAAGGGGATTTCCTGTGTGTGACAATGACTTCAGGGCAGTTCAAACACCCGAAAATCAGGCTGATTCATTCAAAGCGACTTTGGTCGCACTTTCTGTTATGCCACATGGCTAGTAGTATTACGTGATAAAAAACTACTTACATTCTCACGTGTACGTTTCGTACGCCTGGTCCAACCTGTAAATGTCCAACATAGACAGCATCCAGTCAGTTGGTGACCCAAAACATTCATAACAGTGAAACTTTCACAGGCCTTTACTGTTCACTACTGTGACTGTATACCATGCCATGAAGCAAAATGCAGCACAACAGTCAAATCCCTAACCCAACAAGAATTTCCACTAAAATGAGTAAAAATTAATTTAGCATCTATGTGTCAAGAAAGCAAAATATGAGTAAAGGTTGAATCGAGGGGAACAGGAGAATCTAGTTTGGGTTTCTGCAAAAGAGGTTTATTTATAGTGTGTGTGTGAGGCAAAAGATGTGCATGTTCATCAAAGAAAAGCTAACGGCAAACACAATACAGACAGCTTCTTTAGAAACCGGCAGAGATAACATCAGTACGAGTGTGTGTGGAAGAATGTGTTACATTACTAACCATAACCTAATACTACACTGATAGCTATTATTTTAAAAAATGACAAGAACCTTTCACATTTGCTAAAAGCTTCCAGAATACAAACTGATATGGGAACTTGAAGTGTAAAATGTTGCATTAAAAATTAAACTAGGGTTAGTTTATTGGTATTTTGAGACATTCGTTTTGAAATATAATGTTCTCAAGCATTAATAATTGTTATACTATTTAAACTTACTATTTACATAGACTATTTATTCAACTTTTGGAACTATTTTAGTAGGCAATTGATAAATATAACTGAGGCTTTCTGTATACGCTCAGCCTTCCTACCCCATCAGTTTAATGTTTCACTGGTGACTGGACGCCTTGTACTGAGTATACAAGCACTGTGTTAAATGCAGAAGTGACTGTTCCTGGTGCGTGCGAGTGGCTGATCTGGAGTCAGTGACTGATCTGGAGAAGTGACTGTTCCTGGTGCGTGCGAGTGCCTGATCTGGAGTCAGTGACTGATCTGGAGAAGTGACTGTTCCTGGTGCGTGCGAGTGCCTGATCTGGAGTCAATGACTGATCTGGAGAAGTGACTGTTCCTGGTGCGTGCGAGTGCCTGATCTGGAGTCAGTGACTGATCTGGAGAAGTGACTGTTCCTGGTTCGTGCGAGTGCCTGATCTGGAGTCAGACTGCCCCTTCTACACTTGCGTCCAGAGTGCTGCGCCTGATCCAGCCTGACCATCCAGAGGCCTTCACCCCTCCAAGCTGCAGACCAGCCACTGGCAAGCTCATCCCACCAATCATGAAGCCCGTTAGCAAGACGGATGATTAGGTTCAAGTTAACAATGGGGCAAAATTGCTACAATCTCCAGCACATTTTCATGTGCACATCTCTGAGAGGGACTGGCTGAGGTCTTCTACACCTGTTTGTTCGTTTCATTTTCAGTATTCTGGTTATTCCGTGGTCCAAGCCTCGGCAGGCACATAAATCACTCATCAGTCCAGTGGAGATTGAAGTTGGGAGGGGGAGCCAGCAGAATACAGAGAGGGGAGATTTGAAACGGCGATACCGAAATATTGTCTGGTGCACTGCAGTCTGTATCAGTTAGAGCCACACTCTAGAAACTTTAAATTGGCAAAGTAAGGCTGGAGAGGGAACATCTTGTGATTGCACTGCACTGTTTCTTTCTTTCGTTCTTTATTTTAGTTTTTTTTTTTCTCTTTCGATCTTTTTTGGTCCTTCTCCAGTCAATATTTCTAGCCAAGAAAAGGGAAAAAAGGAGCGTCTAAAGCTGGTAGACAGCGCAAAATGTGCGAATTGACAGGTATTCCACTGCCTGCCAAACTCAGCTGTCTGAAAGCTCCACCATCACAAGATCGGTCTTAAATAATTCAGTGAGTAGATATGTATGCAGTGACACTCTCTGTGAAGACGGCTGCATGCGCACCGCAGGCCTCAGTTCTTCCTTCTGAGTTTTTGCTGACATAATCTTTTCGATCTGTTCACGTTTATGACTATAAGTGACCAATATCTGTCCTCAAACCCATATCTGACCTCTTCCTGGAAAAGGCCCACGTGGTTACATTTACAAAAACAATAACATTCTGGACCCAAGTCTGTGAAGAACAACACCAAAAAATGTGATATTTTTAAGATAATCACTGTCCAAAGGGAATGGTGACACGAAGGAACCATTTATTTCAAGCATTTATTTCAAATTACTTTTTTTGCTGAAGAGGGCAAGAAAATGAAAAAGGGCACAGAGTTAGCAGATTTAGGAACTACTGAGAGGTTGATTAGGGGTCATATAGCCTTACATGGACAGAATCCCACATATAAAAGACTCAATCCTGATTTGAACAGGCCTGGTTTCATGTTCACTCCATTTAAAATTCGAGCCATTCCACCCTGTAACGTGAATATGTAATACATTATATATTTTTCACAAATTGTATCTTTTTCTAGTAAATTTTATATTTTTTCACAAAGTGGAGGATCTGGAAGATGCCACACCAGGTCATCTTCTGCTGATTGTCCTACACAGGCTCTGTCTGCACTTGGGTCATGCCTGACTGACCTGCACCCGTTCCTTCTTCACTGACTCAGTAAGACGCTCAAAAACATCCTCTCTTGTTTGCCTCGGGCCTCCTGTCACTGCTGACTCCTTCTCCTCGCTTCGTTGTTTATTTTTCACTGTCTAGTTCCAGTTCCTCCGGTTCTTACGTTTTCTGTTAGTGTTTCTGATTAGTGATTTGCTTGTGTTAGCCCTGGCCGCCTGTACCTTCCACCATTCTGCCTGTTTTGACAACGATTCTTGGAATAGCCCTAGATGAGCTTCCCAATCCCAGCGGTCAAACATCTGTCTCCCGCATATTGAACTATTGTACAGACAGCAAAGAAGGAGCTCCAAAACAACATGGTTAATTGTTGATGACATGGCTAATTTTCTACCTCTTGGTCAAATATCAGGAGAAAACCTCACAAGGAAAAAGGACATTTTATAATGAATACATTTTTTTAAATTAATTAATTTTTTTTTTTTTATTGAAAATGCACTGCTTTTGAAACAAAATACTTAAAATAGTACACTACCTTTACCTCATCATCAGTCTTCAGTTGCTTAGCATGCAAGGCCCAAAGGCAGACAGAACAAGAAACACAGGGGAGCAAATCTAATCTCCCCATTTCAGCATTTAGAAGCAAAGTGACACCCCTTCCCCCAAGCACTCACTGCAGCAAGAGTTTAGCCCACACAAAATCGCTAAGCGGCATAAACCTCCAGAGGAGAGTCACCTGACAGACTTTTCCGTTGGCTGGCATCCCCTGTACCCTGCGTCCCCGCGGCGATCGCTGGGCCCAGACGACAGCGCTCAGGAGCAGCAGGCAGCATTCTGTGGCGGGATCACCATCCACAGCACACGCCTCGATGCCTCTGGGAAGGTCCACCTCCAGGCCTGGTGGTCGTCAGCAAACTATCACCAAAAACACCCTCCCGGGCAGCAGCGTGTATGGGGCCAAAGTTCCATAAGAGCATGGAACAACTCTTGTGTCTGGTAACAAACATCTCACACTAAACGGGAATGTGTTTCTAGTCTCAGAGCATCACTGGAGCATCTCCAGTTTGCAACAGGAAAACAAGGGTCAAGCAAACCCTC
This sequence comes from Tenebrosternarchus preto, assembly GCA_025802075.1. Classification (NCBI taxonomy): domain Eukaryota; kingdom Metazoa; phylum Chordata; class Actinopteri; order Gymnotiformes; family Apteronotidae; genus Tenebrosternarchus; species Tenebrosternarchus preto. Next base: position 4,060,935 of record JAOYMR010000010.1, on the reverse strand, counting down.
CCTGTTAACTATAAGCTACATGAGCTTATGTTTGAATCGGGCCAAACCAGTAACCACTTCCTCTCCCTGGAAACCTGAGTAGAAGAACAACGCCTGTTTATTTCGTTGACTGAAAGAGGGCAACATTGTTTGAATGTGCGAAAAGTGAAGGACCACCATTGCCTTCCCATTTAGGCTGACCTAAGATCATTTTCATGGGGTGTCTTGCATGTGTCAACATTAAGATTCGATGAATAAAACTGATCCATGGTAGACCTTTTCCAAAGATTCCAAAGAAACTGCTATAAGAACAGTAGACCACAGGGAAGCAGTAAACAAACCCAACGGTGACAATCAAGCTCCATTAAGATGCAGATGCAGGACTATGCTAATTTTACCCTATATCCCACAGAAGGAAGCAAGAGGACCACGCTTCATTAAGAAAGGCCATGCATTATTCAAATAACACATGACTGGAGGAAAGACCTCGGGCCAATTAATGGACTCTGTGCTGGAATTTTCCGGAGGCTGCACTTTTCTCTCAAACACACACGCACGCCATTCATTTTTAAACAGCCATATAACGTATTGTCCTTATACATGACGATATATATACCATGCAGGGGGAAAAAAACATTCAGAAAGTAAGAAGAATCAGTAAGAAAACAAGTGACAAGCGGAAGTGTGGAAAGATAGAGGGAGGGAGGAGAGAGAGGGATAAAGAGCATGTATTAGCCATTAAAATGCTAACTGTGCAGGTCTCCCCAGGGCAAAATGGTTGACCTATTTCTCTAATGGTAGGGATCAGCTCACTGCTGCTTGCTGATCGAGCACATGTGGAGACAGCGAGGAAAAAGCACTCGGAGAAGGAAAAGGTAGTGCTTCAAAACATTCATATCATATGGGATGACATGCTGCAGTTATCCTTCAGGATGCTATTTAGTATAGGCTAGTATAGGCTAGACCATAGTATATGTGGTGTGTGTGTGTGGGTGTGTGTGTGTGTGGTTGGGGGGGTAAGTGTGGCTAAACAATGGCAAGTCACTGAGCTGATTGCTTGGCTGAGTGAGCATGACCCTGGCTGGTTCCATTAGAAGTGACTCACTATCTGTGCAGGCATCTCTCTCCCTCTCTCTCTCTCTCTCTCTCTCTCTCTCTCTCTGTCTCTCTCTCTCTCTCTCCCTCCCTCTCTCTCTGTCTCTGTCTCTCTCTCTCTCTCTCTCCCTCCCTCTCTCTCTCTCTCTCTCTCTCTCTGTCTCTTTCTGTCTGTCCTTTTCTTTCTCTCTTTCTCTCTCTGCCCGCTCTCTCCTCTCTTTGTTCTCTATGATTAAAGGGGAAGATGAAGTCATCGTTCATTTAGCTTCCAGGAAGTGCAGTCATAGTAATACGAAGATACCGTGTATCAGGACCTGTCTGCTGACTGGACACTCTCACTCACAGCACAGATGAAACATTATTGAGAGGCTGAGCTTTAGCATGTAAATGCAGAGTCTCCCAGACTCCGTCCAAAGCCTCTGTTAGTCATGTGAAGCAGCTGAGTCTTCTCGGTTAACCCCCTGAATATTTTATATGCTCAGTCACTGAATGGCTGCAAGCATTTTTTGGTAAAAAATTATATATATATATATATATAATGATGATTCTCGTTTTAAAGAAATGCTCAGGAAACATTTTTTTTGCAGTTTATTTAAATGCAATCATATTCCTGATTTTTATCAAATCAAATTGTTTGGAACTAAAATGTCTAATAATGCCAGAGAAAATTATTTTAGTCACAGGATTAACGGGTAGGTCTGTCTGAGCAGACGAGAACACATACTCTTGTTGTTCTTTTCACACCCACTACTTTACACTATGGGGAAAAGTTCACAATGAGGCCTCTGTTAGCTGCTGCCACAGCTCTGTGCAAGAACACCAGCTGGCAGGATGAGCAGCAATGCCCCTGCTAACAGCAGGAAGTGATGCGGGCCTAAGACAGGAAGCCTGGGGCTTGGGCCGGCGCTGGGCCCAGCGCTGGGCCGCTGGCTGGCGTCACGTGGCGTGCGATCGGGCGACAGGCGGCAGGGAGCGGCTGAGGCGCAGCTGGTGAGGTGGAGTAACGGGTGGAGGGAAGTGCAGCTCCGAATGTGGCAACAGCCCTCAGCGCACGACTGTTCCTGACGAGCAGAGACTCGTCCTGTGTCACGAGGTTTTACCGCGAGTGCGGAACTTCCAGCGCAAGCCGGATGTCAGTGCAGCAGCCACCCAGCGTTTCCACCCAGAGCTTCGGGCCACAGGCTTGGGATCAGTACTATAGGTTTCATAAAAACAATAAAGCGGAATAAAGAATAGACTCAACAACAACAAAAAAAAACCTCTTAAGATCTCCTTCACCAAAAAAAAAACTGAAAAAGCAAATATTCTGAAACATGTAGGGACTTGTAGAATACAAACATCCTGCATGCTGTCAGTGATGTTGTATGCTGTGTACATAATGTAGACAATTCGCTCAACCTTATAACCTGCCACCATACCAAAAAGCCTCTCACCAGGACAATAGTCTGTACCCCCAGCGCTTCTATAACAGGCTTCACATATGCTTTCGTCTCATCGGAGAGTCTGTCACCATTCTGCCTCTGTCTCCTGCCCTGATCTGTCCAGCTGGGCCCTGCTCTAGCTGATCCCATTACAGGCCCGGGGCCGAGCGCGGTCTCGTTCCCTGGAGGCAAACCCGTACACGGGCAGGCGTCCCGCCTGTCGGCCCCCCGGGGGTCACGACCCGGCCCGCCACTGAGACAGACCCGGGCTGTGACAGCCGTGTCATCAGGTGTGCATCTGCGGGCTGTTAATGGGCCCACCGCAGGAGAGCGAGGTCCGTAAGCAACCACAAACGTAGTGCCTCACCTGGGACCGTGGGCTGCTGGCGGTGGGGTGGGGGGGGGGGGGGGTTTGTAGTAGTACTCGGGGGAGGACTCACACCAAGTGGGCTAAACCGACCAGCGGTGGCCCCCCAGGAGACCTCTGCCCTTTCCGGGAAGCCCACTGTGGAGAAACGCAGAGACACCCGGGCTCGTATTCGGCCAGGAAAAAACAAAGCAGCCATGTGTATGCTCAGAACAGCCAGGGGGGGTCTGAACACTAGGACGTCTGCCAAGAGGGAGTGTCGGCGAAGGCGGGGGAGGGCAGGCGTGCGGCAAACGTAACCCGGCAACACAATTTTCCAACGAGCCCCTCTATCAGCACTGGGAACTGCCTCTCTGAGCGGACTGGGCTTTTAACGTCGCTCGTTTGTCCTGGCACTGGATCGCGGTCCAGAACTTAACTAGGATTACGAGGCCCGCGGCAGAACAGAGCCACCCTGGTCCTGCATGGGGACCCACTGAGTGTGCCCGCTTTTGTTCCAGCAGAGCTTCTAATTATCTCGGCTAATTGAGCTGTTAATTGAACTGTTGTCTTAATTAAATATCTCCCGATGCTTCCTCGCTCCCAGCGCTGGCTGTCGGGGTAGAGTGTCCGCCATCACACGCACAGGGAAAAGCCCTGGTGATCTGGTCAACTAATCATCTTCGTTTTTGCTCTTGGAGGCAACCATTAGAGATTTGTAACCAAGAAGCTCAAAAAAGTTATTAAGATACGAAACGATATATTAAGACCAGTATCCCTTAAGGAAAATGTCAAATACTTTCTAAATTAGTTTAATGTTCTAAATTAATGCCTGTATTATCAGGATTTGTAGGGTTATTTTTATTCTAACAACAATAGTAAAGGTGTTACCGTGCTTTTTTTACTCCTTAGCTATCATCTAATTGCTAAAGTATGCATGGGAAGTGACAGTTTAAAAGAACACCACACACACACTTTGTACACACGCATTAAACATACACACAACACAGCCATGTGCCCTGCAGGTCTGGTGAAAGTCAAGCACCTGCAACCACAACATCTCTCCCTCACTCTCTCTGCTTGTCCTCTCAAACAACCCCTGCCCCCTGCCCCCGCCTCTGCCCCCGCCTCTGCTCCGCCCCCCTGCCCTGCTCCCGCCCTGTGCTTTGGCTCTCCCACGGGGGGGCCTCCAAGTGCGCAGGGAGGCGGGGGGGGGGGGGGGGGGGGGGGGGGGCAGGGGGTCGACGAGGGGGCCCTGAAAAACAAACAAATACGGGAAGAGGGC
>JAOYMR010000010.1:4039955-4056709 GCA_025802075.1 Tenebrosternarchus preto | reverse complement strand
GGGGTGCTGGTCAGTGGCTCTCAGCTGGGAGCCTGACTCACAAACACTTCCTGGAAGAGGCCAGCAGAGAGAAGGAGGATGAGGTGGGACAAAGACGCCATGGCTGATGATGCTAACTTTATCGTTCGCTCACAGTCTGGTGGCAGATGGTGGCGGGCTGTGCTTGAAACATACACACACACACACACATGCAAAAACACACACACACACGCACACACATGCAAACACACACACATACACTCACATACACACACACACAAGCTTTCCCACGAGTTTCAGGCCTGGTACCACGTGAAAGGGAAGCTTTGTCACAGCCCTGAAAATGTCAACAAGGGCTGGATGAAGTAAGAGCAGTGGCATGAGAGCCGCAGGGAGGAAGAGGAGGACCGAGAGAAACTTCATCCCCTTACCATGTTCACTCCTGAGAATGATTGACTTTTGTACAGCAATGCTTAACCAGGGTGGACCTTTTGAGCTCTGCCTGAAATGCTTTGGCTGATAGGAGTCAATTATTAAAATGCTAAACCTGTTTGGATGGCTTCACAGAAAGGGAGAATAACAGGGAAAGAGAAAGAAATACAGAGATGAAGAGAGAGAGAGAGAGAGAGAGAGAGAGAGAGAGAGAGAGAAGGAAGGAGTGTGAGAAAGAAAGAGAGAGAGAGAAAGAGAAAACAGCTTCCACTACATGAGGAAGGTTATCAGCGTCTTTGGCCCGAGCGGCAGGTAGAGAGCGGAGTCCCACAGAGATTCTAAATGAACCATTCGAAGAGTTTCCATGGCAGCAGCATGTGGTCAACAAAAGACGAAACGTCCCGCTGACTGCAGCGGCGAGTAACTGCCTGCCCAAAGCAGCTTTACTCCACCATCTCAGCGTTTCTCGGAGAAAGTTCCGGGCTGAGGGCACGTTTCACAGCTCCCGAGCCACAAGTCCTCCGGCGAACGCCACACACGAACACGCCCCTCACACCTTCGCCCCGTACGTAGCCTTTATGAAGCCATTACGTAGGTCGGCTCTGTACATTTCAGGTTAGCGTGAAAGAAACGGTACTTCTCCCAAGCCTGGAGAAGATGATTTAGAGCCTCAACCAACTTCAACAGCAGCAGTTTAAGCAAACATCCAGCGGGCGTGAGTGTGAAGCATGGGCTGTCTATCACGCGTGTTATCAACAGAGAGGAAGACTGCTGGCTCTGCGATGTGATTTAGCACTTCTGTTTGGACCATTGTGCTGCTGTGATGAGGAAGTTCTGCACCGTTTACGGTGGACGTGGCGATCAGCTGGGGCGCCTGCTGACACTGATAACTGCGTTATCGTGTATCACAGTGCTTCACGTCACGTGTAAAAACGTTTGGAAAAGTGGCGTTTCACCATGCTTGCCATTGTGAAAGCCTTTAAGTTCCTTCTACTAAATAGAGAAGTTTGGTGTTAAGCGGTTTAGTGCGGCAATCGCAGATAACACTTCAGAACAGAAAAGCTATTCAGTTGCGTAGTTCTCCATACGGCCAGAGTGGTGTTTGTACGGGTTTGCACTATTGAGCTTAACCCTCCTGGTCTTTTCTTAAGATCTAGCTTGTTGTAAAACTCATCTGTGCTACATGTATGTTGAGAGAGATGCCGGCCTGGGCCGTGCGTCGAGACCAGGCGATGAAATCTCGCTGCTCCCAGAGTTCAGGAGGCACCAGGCTTTTGCACATATACTCGCTCCAGTCACCCAAGGCCATGACAAGCACGACACGCCTCACAGGCCGGAACGTGGCCACCCTTCCACATGTCTGTGATCCATTACTTCTGCTTTTCTTGAAATAGCCATGGTGTTTCATCTCCAGTACTGGCCTGCTATTGTTTTAGGACTGCAGATTCTGGGCGAGGGCCGGGAGACATGCCTCCCCTCTGAGAGTCTGACAATCAAATCGCTGCGTTTGCCTTAAATCGGGCGGGTTACGGAGGTGACATCTGCCTTAAATCGGGTGGGTTACGGAGGTGACGGTGATCTGTCAAGTGTCCAGTGATCACTGAGTCAATGAGTGAATAAAACATGATTTGCTCCAAGTTGGGGAAATTAGTCCCAAATGGTGAGACGTGTGTGCGCATGTGTGTTTGTACGTGTGTACACGTGTATGTGTGTGCACATTTCTATCTGTTTGTGGGTGTGTGTGTGAGTGTGTGTTTGTGTGTGCATGTGTGTGTGTGTGTGTCAGGCTGCTTCTTCATTTGGGGAACTTTTGACAGTCTTGCGTGTGTGTGTTCCAGCGTTGCGAGAGCATAGCAGATGGCTCCTCTCTGTGTGTGTTTGCCGTGGAGTGTGACTTTGCCTCTGGTTGTGCTACTGATGTTGCCATCCAGCAAGTCAACAGCCAACCGGTGAAGTCAGGCTGTTGAGTCAATCCACTCTCCAACAGAGAGACACTCTGTTCCTCGGCAAAGAAAACATACTGCATGAATGCACACACACATGCACATACACACACACACACACACAGTCTCTTTCATTACATGCAGTGATGATACAGTAACACAATACTCATATAACTCAAATAATCACAGCATCATTTAATGTCCTAAATGCAAGGTCATAACAAATGAGCTATTTGCATTTCCGGAGCAGTACAACATAGTTCCCTCTATTCAGCACGGCACCCTGAATGAGTTCTATTGTCTTTAGATAGAAGCACATATTACATTCTTCATATAAATGATCTTTAGCCAGCTGGTGTCACAATGCCATCCAGGTTCTTCATCCCACCACCATGTAAGAACACACACACACACACACACACACACACACACACAAAACTGTTTCCCAAGCTTGTGCTATCGGCACACCACTGTTCACTTCTTTTATCTCCTCAAACACCACTTCCTGAGACAGGCCCCCCCACCACACACACACACACACACACACACACACACACACACACACACACACTTAATGGATTTCAAAGAACATCTGCTTTCCATCCCTCCACCTCATGGGATTTTCATTTAGCCCAGTTAATTAGTCTATCAAGCTAGGTTCATTACCATATTCTGCCTCACTCGGAAAAAAAAAAAACGTGCCCCTGGAACCAGGGTTGAGCTCCGGTGCCGTGCGTGTGGGCCCCCGTCTCCGTGCACCACCACCACCACAGCCCGGGCGCATCACAGGAAGTCACACTTATGTGAGAGAAGTTCGTGTCCTGCGTTAGGTGGTAACTGTTAGTAACCTTGTGGCAGACCTCGCCACGCGACCTCTCCCAGGGACGAGAAGGAACATGTGTTGATGCTGATGAACTGTGGTCCGATTAATCAGGACATAATCTCCATGTTCTAGACTTAATCCAAACGGGCCCCGTGGGCTCCATAACACAGAGACTTTCTCATTGACCTCCACTCACCTTCATCGCTTGATTGAATCTCAATTTCTGGGCTGTTCTCAGTGAAAGCTGAACCTTACATGGCTTCACTATGCTTCACTATGAAATCTGATATAATGACATCCACTGGCAGGCAAGTTAGAATCATAAAGTCTATTCTACCTGTCAGTTCTTTCATTTCTGGTATTAAAAATTGAAAAACACATTTTACATGTATATGAAGGCAAACAGTCCCGAGGAAGATTGATACAACAACAAAAGTGTAATCTGGGGAAGAAAGCAGTCACAGTACACTGAGCAACTCCAGCGCTGACACCTTTTTAAATTGATTTGAAAGATAAATGGCTGAAGCTGAACCATATTGCTTTCATGTTGCCAGATGCCTCCGATATGGGATGGCATCGCAACTAATCTGCCATCTTATGGTGGAGCAAAAACATCAGCCGGCACCGACTATGCTGTTCCATGTCTAAGGCCATCACAATGGCTATCAGAAGAAAAGTCCGTTCTGCTGGGTGAAACCAAACAAAACAAAACGGCAACCCTAACCATAACCCTAACCATCACCCTTACCCTACCTGGCTGACTTGATTAAATAAAGCCTAATATCTACTGGCAGGTACATGGGCTTTTCAGCATGAAGTCCTTCTATTTTAACTGAAGTTTGACATGATTTCACAAACTTAAGTTGCATTTAAAATGTATTTTTCAGTAGATCATTAAAAAAAAGTCAATAACAGACCAAAATGAACAATAGCATTTTAACATGCATGTAAACAAGAAAGGGAACTATATGAAACAACAGGGTGATAATTGTATTAATACCTACCAGTAATTACAGTGAACTTTTTCATGCCATCGTTGGTGAAGTCACTTCTAAATATAATCAGCTAAATGAATTACAGAGAATTACAGGGTTTCAGAGGAACAGTGAGGAACCGAGAAGCAGATGGCTCAGGGTGGTGCACTAACTGCTGCAAATTGTCAAGACGAAAATGGATGCAGTAAACATGAACATGTCGCTGTTTGACAAGAGAGAGAGACTGGCAGTACATTCTGCAGTAAACTCACCACAAGCCTGTACCTCTGACCCACGACTCCTAACGACTCCAGACCTGTGATGCAGGTGAAACCTGAGGTATGGAGATGGAGGGGCTGTTACATGCAGTACTTTACTCAGAATTGAGCACTACCACATGGTTTAGGGCTGCAAGAAGCCAACGGTGTAATGGAGGTAGAGCAGGGTTTGCACTATATCTGGCGGGAAAAGGAATCCTGACACTTCCTTCAGTGGGAATAACAACCTTAGAGAAGTACGAGAGAAGTATGACTCCAACAAACTTCATGTTACACCATATGACCATTTGCCACTGGGTCAAACAACTTTACTGAGAAGGAACATATCCAAGCTTAGGAGGGCCGTCGTGTCCCTGGCATGGAGAGAAAGAGAGAGACACAGGCAGAGAGCAGCAAAAGACATATGTCTCCCCCCCCAAAAAAAAGGGCGGGCAGGGATTGATGGCTGCCACACTTGCGCGGCTGGCAGGACCACGAGCCAGGCTGCTCAGTTCCGCGGGCTTCCGCTAGCGTTCAAAGCAGCGCGAGTGTAGCGCTCGCTCACGCTAATCGCGCTGAGCACTCCCCCGCGCCTCATTTTATTACCTTGTTGACACCAGCTGCTAGTTTTTAAGCACTTTTAAACGCGCGTCTGAGTGGTAGCTCAAATCACAGAATTAATGCCGTGATTCGCCGCGCTTTTCTTTTTGGCAGCAACTTAAGCCCGAGACTTAACAACGATCCTGTTTTTTTATGCATTCCGACATCTGGTAGGAAATAAGGCTCTTGCCAGTGGAATATAAAGGCACAGACCCAGGCACACGCGCGCACACAGACAAAAGCTCACGCTCACACACATTCCAGCATATTTCTAATTCTCAGCAGTAGTGCTCTGAGATTCCAGTTGTCTGAACACTGATTTTTCCCCAGTATCCATGCATGAGCATAACATTGTTTTGTACTTCGCTCCAGTTATGTAAACCTCAACTGCAAACCAGAGCTCTTCAGATTATCAGCTAGTTTAGAAGTATGAAACCAGTCCACATGGGTGAATCAGGTTACTCTGCTGTTTTTAAAAGGTCCAGCTAAAAGAAGTGTGTGTGTGTGTATGTGTGTGTGTTCATGCGCACACGCATGCGTGCATGTACACACATAATAAAGGAAGTGATTTCACACTGGCACCCTGAGGCTTTTGTTAAATGTCAACATGAACTGTGTCAAAGAACGGAGGACCATGAATGGTTTCCCCACTACTCGATCTGTACCTAGAAAAGAAAACCTCATAAATGATTTCCTCTACACAGATGAGGCATTTTAACTCTGCACTATTCTCAGTATTTTATGTTTTGTCTATGTCAGGTAATTTGCAGTAAATAAACTCTCTCAAGACACGTTGGAAAAATGCTCTGCTTCAGAACCAGAGATGATGGTGGAGGTGTAACCTTGACCATGAAATCTTCCAGGGTTGATGGAGTGAGCTGGGTCCCTGGGTGAGAGACACTCTGACTGCACTGACAACAACAAGCTGGTAGATGCGTGTGTGAGTGTGTCTGTGTAAGTCTGCACTCAAGTGTATGCGTGATTGTGTGTGTGTGTGTGTGTGTGGTAGGTAGCATCACAGGTGAGACAAGTTGAAATTCCCTGGATTTGCAGCAGAACCTTTTCCTAATTTTCCTAATTACAAAAGAATAAAAAAGGAACATAGTCGAGAGGGGGAATATTTCTGGTGGTGATGTGTAGGCAAGGCAGCGTGGCACACACACGCACGCACACACACACACACACACACACACACCCCACCTGAAGTGAGCTTTTGAGGTGGTGGCTTGTCGACCAACATTGGCAAGTGCGCACTCAAGTACGCACTCAAGTACACACTCAGGACTTTCTGGGTCAGTGTCATGTTTCAGTGTTCCATTGCCTAGAGATGTATGCATTGTCAGAACAGCTTCTCAGAGCAGGGTCTGCTAATCTGTGTTCCATACGGACAATGACATTGTTCAAGCAAACAAAATCTGGACATTTATTTTGCTGGACTACATGTATCTCAGTGTTCACAAATCCACAAATAACACAATCAGTACAATGTCATTTATCTACTCCTCTGCCCACACACAGGTGAGAGAACTTTGGTGGATATTCAAGGTGGTGAGTTTCTGAAAGGCACCACAGATGAAGGTAGTGTGACGGTGATTCTGGAAAAGCTGGCCCAGGCTGGTTAGTCAGGTCATCTCTGACACCTAAACCCAGGCCCCCAGAGAGAAGTCAGCTAAAAACACCACCTGCACTCACTGAAGTCATGGTCATGATGGCACAGCAGCCACCTGGGAGATAACCTCCCCAGGCTTGATCTCTCTCTCTCTCTCTCTCTCCTACTGGCTCCTGTTCTCCCCCTTCACTCTTGAGATCCACGGAAAAAGTGTTCTGTTGTCCACAGCTCAGGTTGCAGAGTGCAGGGGTGACAAACGCTTGAACAATTGCATGAGGAAAAGAGGGAGAGAGTGAGTGAAGATAGCTGGAGGGAGGTACAGGAAAAACCTGGACTGTAGGTTAAAAGTGTCAGATGATGCAGGTGGGGGGAGGGGAGGTTGATGGTGGGCTGCTTCTCGGAGCCAAGGCTACGGGCGGGAGTCTCGGCAACACCCAGCTGTCAGAGGAGGCAACGAGTCGCCTTTGATTAGCGCTAACGCGGCCGCAACGCCACAAAGCCGCGTGGCTAACGGTGAACAGGCGGCGAACAGCTGGGCCCGCCGCTGCTTCCGGAGCGAGGAGGAGCCGGGCCAATCGGGGACAACAGCTGTGGCGGGCGCACGCCGCCTCGCTCTTTAAACAGCATCATAGATACACACGGTGAAGAAAGAACGTTCTGGATCCTCACAGATGGATTACCGATACACCGAACACCCCAGCCACATCCTCTGTTCAGCACAACCAGAGCTGAATTTACTCAAGCATCTTCTCAGTACTTTGACTAGCACATATGACTAACATGTAGCCAAAAGAACCTGTTTGGCTGCTTTTGCTGCAAGGTGTCAGGTGTTATTTCATTGCAGAAGCACTAGCCACATTTACAAAAGTTCCAGAAGCCGACCCTCTCATCAGTTTCAGTCACAAGTCAAAAAGGAAGCTGCCAAGAGAAGCAGGCTCTGTGTAAGAGACACCTGACAATAGGTGAGACGTGTACCCTGTCAGATGTCTTTGTCATGGCTGCCTGTTCCCCGAGGTGACAACACCTGTGAGTTCGGATCCCCACCGCTTCTCGCTCTCACGCCAAGCCCAGCTGGGAGCGAGTTTTCTGCTGCGCTCACATGGGGGGAGAGAAAGAGGGAGGAAGGGAGGGGTGGGAAGGAGCTGGAGATGCAGCCACGCCCTGCTTTTGACGCTTATCACTCACCATGGTTTCCAAGTTCCAAGAGGTGATAATGTGAGTTAGTTTGGAAGTTCAAATTAGTTGGGTTACCTGCCTGCTTAGGTTACTTCCATGCGTAGGCTTTATGGTGCCTTGATTCACAGAAATCAGACCTGATGCTCAACCATAAAGGGTGGACTAACCACTACAGTCTCGTTACCACACAATAAGCCCGATCCATAACGCCAATTCAAATCAACTCTAATATCCACACGAAATTATTGAACGCCCACCCCTTTGCTCCACCTGTGTTTCAGTGCGTCCCTGAGCAGGTGCCCATGGCGATTGATGTGGGAGCTCTGAACAACACGGAGCTAAATGTGCAGCTCTGCAGCAGCTGAGGCCCGGGGCCCGCGGGCGTACCTTCCGCTCCCAGGAGCCGCGCTCCTCCTGCCAGTGAGCCAGGCCTGGGGCTCTCCGGCCGCTCTGCCCTGCTGCGCCAGACCCAGCAAAGCCGAGCCGCCGGTGCCCGTACATCTGCGATCTGTCGTGTCCGAGTCATATCTGATCACACAAAAACCCGCTGCAGCTGTTTTCCAGAGCCGGATGCTGCCCCACATCTGCGCAAGAACAAGGCAAGAGCTGAAAGCAGCTCTACCTGTACTGAAACCACTCTCCCAGAGCAGCAACGCTGGCTCTGTCACCACACCAGTTCCTCTTAAAGAGCTAATGCTTAACCAAGAGCCTCTACACATTTACTCAGGGATCTGCATCTAATTAATGAGTAATTCAGATGTCAAAGAAGCCCTAACATTGAAATGCAGGCTGTTCTACATTTGAACTATATCCTTTTAAAGACTGCAAAAAAACCCAAACAAACAAAACAAAACAAAAAAACAAGAGAGGACATAGATTCATTGATTGTGAAACAGATTAGCACAATAAAAATGTATCAACTTGAACACTGCAGTATTACACATTCAGAACACCAGGAACTTCTACATTATTGTTAGAGCATATATACTCCAATGAAAATCCTTACTTAAAACTTTTACTTGACTGACATCATTAGTTTTGCCAAAGGCACGTCTCTCTCTGTCCAGTATGCTATTACATTACAAGTTCCAGTAACAACAGCAGAGCCACACTCACTCTGTCCTTTTCACCTTGAAACCAAAACGATCCAGGAGTCTCCCCCCACCCTCCCTCCACATATTTTCATTTGCTTTTGCTCTTCTGCAGGGACATCATGGCTATTAATTTCATTTGGACTCCATTAATCCACATTTCTGTCGCTGGTCTCTCTGTCTTTAATCATGCCTTTGCCCCAGTGCCAGGGACAAGCCTCAGGTGGCTCCTGAGTGGGGTGGGTTACAACGTGCTCCCCCGCTGCTCCTGCAAAATGGCCGACAAAAACAGCCAATCCATCTCAATCGCTCGCTCCTGGACCGCTATCATCCAAACCCCCACAGTATTCAGTCATGCCAGAACATACAATGCAGATCTGAGCATCATAAGGTGAGGAAAAGAACCCACGCTACAAGAAACTCTTTTTGAAACTCTTCTTCCAACTAGAGTACAGAATCCCCACAACCATGCACACACACACACACACCCCACACACCCCTCCCCTAAAAAAACAAAACAAAAATAAAACATTTCAAAGATCAAACTGATGAGAACACAGGGGAGAATCGAGAAAAAACGAAAACGCATTCTTTTGGGGTCATTGTGAATGTGCAATTGTTCAGGGGAAATGAAAGATTGAAGATAGAAGACTATCAAGGCCAGCTTACAGCAAAGAGCCAGAGACAGGAAATGAGGCATGGTGTACTATCCACCATTCATTATTATCCAAATCAGAAAAAAGGACAGTATTATATCTAGAAGGGACCGAGACAAAAGGGAGGATCTCGTTTAAGGTCAGCATACGATGATATTAAAAAAGAACATACGCCGGGCATTTAACTGAAATACTCTTCTCTATTTTTTTTTTGGTCTTCTGCTTCATTCTAGGCGGAAGCTGCCGAGTGCAGGCGACGAATTAATGTGGATTTACTTCAGTCTGGAAATTTGAGCATTGGAGCCTTGATATTTAAAAGGCAGCAGCGACTGTGGCTTTACGTGGCTGTGAGCTTGGTGATCAAGCAACAGATGCTAACAATAATGCTGTTGGGATTGTCCAGTGATTGTAGAAGCCGAAAACATTTTGGTCAAGCAGAGCAAGAGAAGGCATTAGATGGAGAACACGAGAGAGTGATAGAGAAAGAATGACAACCGTTGGCTACCGTTAACTGGACTCTTAACAGTTACAATTCAGTACGCACTACAGTAATCTTCATGCGAGAACGAAATGAATAATTATCCACAATTAAGAACAACTTACTGACACCCCATCATCAGAAGTCACCTTCTGTTGTACTGTTTCTAACGTCCAGCCCTAAAATTCACAGTCTAGCATGTCTCCCAAAGCTACTTTCGCCCGAAGACTGTCTCGCTATAAACCAGAACCCCCTCACTGTCTGCTTTAAATGTTTAATACGTTTTACTCAGTTAAGCGTGAATTATCGTTAATTGAACTAAAAAGTCATTTTCCTAATTGAAATGAAGTGGGGGGAGGGTTTGCTGGATTAACGAGGTTAAAAGAGAGCCGCTTCTGGCTTCGTCTTGAGAGATCTGTGGTTTTGTTGAGTTTTTGCATTTTGTCAGTCGACATTTGTTGTTTAACGCGGTATAATGCATCAGACACCAGTTATAACACCCTGGGAGAATGCCCCCCAAAAACACTTCCTGTCGCTGGCAAAAGCACGGCGCGAACATAGAAAGCAATGATCTCTTTTTAAGTGTAATCGAAACTACATTGCCTTCTGTTTTGTTTTAGTACTTGCTTTCTGATCACCTTCATCTGTGTAATCCATCCTGATATAGCGAGTAATTTCCGAATGTAACTGGAAATTTGAGGCTTTGATCTGATGTCTTAATGTTTGCTTCGTTATTTCAGCGTTGCTATCCGATGTGTCACTGTAAACTGTAAGCTATGAATAGATACAACTGCATGAGAGTAACGTATGCGCCATTGCGATGTCTCTCTGGAATGAACTCTGCACCAGTGTGCCAGAGAAACTGATTCGGAGGAGACCATGTCCACAAATATGAATCCAAGTGGTTACATAAAACCAACATTTGTTTTTCTTTCCAACTCTAGTATCAACATTTGCCAGAGAAGGTCACTAAGGGCAGACTTCATCACTGAGAAGCTTCTCAGGACTTGAGAACGACTTGAGCAGAGAACATGAAAGTGTTCAGAACACCAGCCCAACATGAAGTTAATAATGAATTTCAACACTATCTTGTTTATGTGACGCCACATATTAGCCGAGGGAATGTAATCCATTTCATTTAACCCTGTGTCCTTTTAATTTAATAATCATCCCTGTTTACAATGATGTATACACGAAAACAAAACCATTTCCAGCTGTTCAAAGGAGGAGCAAGGATGACAGTTATTCCCACAGTCATGCATTACAGTTCACCAGCGAGGGGACCTGAGCATTACTTGTGTCTGCTGAGTTCCACATCTGAAGCACTGCATGACAGGAGGCACTTCAAGCTCGAGCGTTACTCAAGAGTGGTATGTAACCGATGCTTGGGACATATATCTTTCAAAGAACAAAAGTCTCAGAGAGGAGGGGATAATGGGTGTCGTACTCATGGGCCGGTTGGCCCTGCCTGGTCAGGAGCGCTGGTGGCACAGGCCGAGCTCCCTGAATGATTTAGGCGATGTTAATAATTCAGCCTTTCCCTGGGCTAATTAGGTAAGTACCATACGTGAGGTTGATGCTGGGGAGATGTGGAGGCATGTGGTGGCTGCTGCTGGTGTTTCATTGTTGTAGTCATAGGAGCTGCTGGTAATGCCGTGGGATTGTATGGATGTGGTTTTGTGTGAATGAAGTGTTCATGTGTGAACGGTCCTGTTCCAGGGCCTCGAGGGCTTCTTTTTTTTGTCACAGGGATTCTGGGAAAGTAACAGGAGGTAACATAAGACGTGGAAAGAGCAAGGCAATATGCTGCCTTGTTCCTCTTCCTTTTCTCTCTCTCTCACTCTCTCATACACACACATACACACACACACTGTCTGCAGTGACGAGAGGGTTCAGGAGCTGGACCCAACTGGCCGCCCTGGTCCTTGGCTCCCAGCAAGCTGAACCTCAGCATCAGCACCGGGGAAGAGGAGCATCCCCCAACCCCCATGACGGAGGAGAGCTCCTGGAGCATGGGGAGAGAGGTGCAAGCTTCCGATGCCACGACTGGTTCCACACTCTCAGAACGGAGGGCACCTTCTTCCTGATAACAGATGAAGCCGTGGGCCCTTTTGCTGGTGCGCACAAGACACTGGTAAAAGCACTTTGGGCGAAGATCATTGGTTTTGTTGTTTTTTTAAAAAAAAAACTCAAACCTTGCATTCCTCAGTCCTCGGCTGATGCGAGCGGACCCGTGGAAGGCTCTCGCAAAAAATGACAACTGGCACTGGAACGCAGGCTGTGTTCAGCCACCTGCAGAGGGAAGTGAGGGGAGGGGCGGGTCCATCACGAAGGACACAGAGGCCATTATGGTTGCCATCATTTCCTGTCCTGGCCACCCAGCGGGCTGTCTCCTTGGCTGATGTCTAGCCTGAGGGCTGGGGCTGTTCCCCGGTGCTCATGGGATGTGGAGCTGTCACCCCACCCCCCACCCCACCATAGAGCGATACACCAGAAAACTGCCAGGGCAGGTCATTTTTTATCTAGTCGCAGGACGAAGACGCTATAGCTTTTGTTCCTTTCCCTTAAAATGCTTCAATTAATTCTTAAATTTTTCTCCCATAATAGGGAACTGCTATGGACTTTCCCTGCTCACTAAGAGGACTCTCTGTAGGATGACAGCTCATTATTTATGAGCCCATGAGAAATAAATGACCCAGCGTATGTAGATAATAACAAAACAAATGGTGTCTTAGGTCAACTGGCATCTCTTACCTAAACAGAGATAACCTATCAAACATTCCTCCAGAGAATGTAACCTCTTCTCACCCTCAGACAGAGAAGAATCAGAGATTTTTTCCTCCATCACACTACTGATGTTTGTATGTCCAAATGGCTTGAAAAGATGCAAAGCAAACTCATGGAAGTTGAGCCCTCTCTTATGGGACAGCTTTACCCCTATCACCTTGGACTGGTATTTAGGGTTTCTTGGAAGCAGGGCACATACAGTATAGTTATGTATGCATTAGTCTATTATACAGCTCAGTCAGATGGAACATTAAGTCCACACTCCCTCTGAGCCAAATGTTCAAGCTGAGAATCGGACAGAACGATTAATCTAGGAAAACCCCTTAAATATGTTGGTGGTTCCAGAGGGCCACACTCACATCAATGTAGCAGTTTGGCAAGAGCTACGAGACGCCCCAACATTTTCCATCTGTCATCGCTGCAAGCTTAGGCTTGGCGAGCGTGCTCTCGAAGCACAGCCCCGGGGTTCCCCCCAGTAGCGTGGGCCCTAGGTCCCGCCCCTGGCGCTAGGTGGGGGCTTCCCACAGACAGCAACGTTGCAGGACATGGACCAGCCTCCGCGGCCTCCCACGTGCGCCTAAAACGTGACTAAACCACAGCCGGTGAGCCCACCCCAAGAGCTAGGCGATGCTTCCAAGCGCCCTGGATAAACAGAGACAAGGAGATTGTGACGGAGAGGAGGATGCTGGTGAAGTGGTGATGTATAGAGGGGCCACTGCAGTCAGACCATGATACTCCAAAGACCACAAGAAGAGGAGTCAAGGCTTCAGAAATTAGATCACGAGGAGAGTCTTTTGTATTTCTCTTTCTGAGCTTCACCGTTCTTATGACAACGCTTCTATTAGCCATGTTGCTATGACGTCTGCTTTTACAAATGTGCTTGTGACACACTCTGTTACTGAAGAATCAGCATCCTATTATAATTCCTTGCTCCTGCAGAGCATGATGTTGGGGAAAAGGAGTGAAAGCAAAATATCCTGAAGAAAACGACCCCCAGCCCCGGTAAAGCCCTCGCACCCCAACTCTTCGTCTGCCCCAGATGCTTTCCAACAAGGGTGGGGGAGTTTAAAAAAAAAACCTGAAGTGTGCCATCTGTTTTAGCCCTATTCAAATGCAGGAGCTGGAGCAGCAGAGTGATCAGTGTTATGTTAGAGCAAACATAGCAATTAAGCTAATTAAGATCCCGCAGATTCCCTTTGATTTATGGCAGTCAGAGGAAGACGGTTTTCAGGAAACATGGATTCTCTCCCTCCGCTGTGCCGCGATGGGGATGATGATGATGATGATGATGATCATGATGATGATGATGATGACGATGACAGGGCTGCAGCGATAGTGAGGGTAAAACGGCCCCTCGGGCTGCTGTCACCCAGCGAGGAATGCGCGGGAACGGGCTGCCGTGACGACAGGGCCGTAGTCCCTTGTCAGCTCGGTGACCTCAGCTGTCAATCGGCAGGCGACGCTCCATGACAGCGCCTGGCGGTGGGGGGGTTATAGGGGGTGGGGGGTGGGCGGTGGTGGAGTGAAGGTGAAAAGAGAGAAAGACAGTAGGTCCGTACTGATGGACGCTCGTGTTCCTAAACGACGCCTTTTTAATCAAAACACTGGACGTGAGGGTCACAGCTCATTTGCTGCCGTGTGGGAGCTCTGGTGACCTCGAGCGCAGAGGCCCCCACAAGCGACAGGGAGGAGCAAATCGCTTTTCCGTCCCTGCACACTGCCTCCACAGCGAGAAGCGCTTGGAGCAAGTTTTCTCCAGGAATCACTCTCCCCTGTACTCTTAATCAAATTTATTAAACTGAAAAAAAAAATCCCCGCATCTTTGCCTTCTGTTCGGTGCACTCTGCACAGTGACCTCAGGATGATATGGCCGGTGGATGTGGCGGCCAGGCCACCCCTGGCACAAACAGAGCTGCGCTAGAGAGCTGCCCTGCGGGACACAAACAGAGCTGCGCTAGAGAGCTGCCCTGCGGAACACAAACAGAGCTGTGCTACAGAGCTGTGCTACAGAGCTGCGCCGTTGGACAGGAGTTCCCACAAAGAGGGTGGCAGGCGGGAAATGCAGGGCAACTGATCCAGTCCAGCATGGCTGAGGGAAGAAATCCACTCTACTGAGCTCATGGGACTGTTTTGCTCATAATGTCACATCATAAACACACTTCGGTACCTATTGCATAGGTAAAATAATCCAAAGCTCTCTGGACACTATATTATCTGGCAGTACAGATAAATATTACTGTAAACTTATGACGATAAATTAGTCCAGGTACATAGAATGAATGCAGGTAAAGGATATGAACACTTGAATGCAGGTAAAGGATATGAACACTTGAATGCAGGTAAAGGATATGAACACATGCTGCTAAGCTGGGAGGTTGAACGCCTCTGTACTCTGTAAGTGTGAAGTGCTGAAAGGCAGAGCTGGGCACACCACAGCAGTGCCAGCAGTGGCTGGGCAGGCGTTCAGTACGCCCATAGACTTACCCTGTGAGACACTTCACCCCAAACACACACACACACACACGCCGGCTCAGCCTGCTCAGCATGAACACACAGATGTGGGTCATCAGACATCTGCTTCTCCACCGCCATCCGTATTCGTTTTAATAACCACTCCCATAATCAAGCGGGTTATGGGAATATTAGAGATGGTCCTGGAAGCGGCAGGCCAGGGCCTGGCTCTGATGGAGTGTGGTGCAGAAGACCATATGGTCCAGAAGGTCAGCCTTTTTCCTCTTGCCCCACAAAGTGGGAAACTTTGGGAGTGAACAGAAAACACACAAACAGTAGCTCTCTATAATCAACAAAAATATCAACAAAATAAATACCCAGGGCATGATTAAGGGACTCCTTTCAGTTTAGCACTTCTTTTCACTAAATATTTGTGAATGCTTTTTAATGGAAGTAATTAGTGGGAACTGTACTGGAGCTACGAAGCTAACCTAGCTAACAAGTAAAGCAAGATTAGACCCAACCATAGGCTCTGGGCAAACTGCGTGGGGAAATACACACTTGCCTCATTTGGCTAAACAGTACACATTTTACATAAAACAAATAGTTTAAATCTGTATTTACATTTTCAAAGATTGAAATCAAATTGGAGCTGTAATGTAATAATCTGAATAATATCTTAATGACTGGATGTTTGCCTTTTGTCTTCATTAATCAACCTGGAGTGACTGGTGCTTGAGAGGAGTCACCACCAGCTGTTTACTAAGAAAGACATAGATTTTGGTTTTAACTTGACTAACTTGACGTTTGTTCTACAGTGCAAAAGGACCATCCGAGCAAAGCGAAGGACGTTTCCGTCTCAGCCGTGTCCTGGCTGGTCGACTACATCTAAAGAAAGAGGACAATTGTGTGGAGGTGTTTGAGCATTTACTTACTCTGGATTAGTATATTGTCGTAATTAATGACTATTATTTAGAGTAATTTGTGGTTGTATCACACACATTTGAACATTTCTAGAGAGATATGTATAACATTTATTCAGGTACAATGAAATATGATTTTGCATAATGTACTTAATTTGTACAAAATAAGAAAACTTGAAATGCAGTTTTTAAAATAAAAGTTTTACATATGTACTAAAATAGCTGAGGATAAGAGTGTAATCATATAACAAATATAATAAATACAGGCTTCAGAATGTCATATACTCAGAGCAGCATCGTGCTGGCTGGAGCACTACTGCACACCTGAGTCATGTTGATTTCCAGTGTGAAAGATTAATCCCTCTCTGATCACTCCCAGTGTTTTCCCAATAAAAATAATCCTGCCCCCTGCACTTATACTTGTTTACCTCTCTCTCTCTCTCTCTCTCTCTCTCTCTCTCTCTCTCTCTCTCTCTCTCTCTCTCTCTCTCTCTCTCTATCAATATGATCAAAATAAAGAATAAATAAAAAAGAAAAAAAATATATAAATTAATTTATAAATTTTGTGTATCAAG
>JAOYMR010000010.1:4010664-4039374 GCA_025802075.1 Tenebrosternarchus preto | reverse complement strand
ATATATAATGAATTTTTATACCTCAATATTCATTTAAAAAACATGACGCAGCTTTCATGAAAATGGCCATTGACAGAGAAGGTTGGCCTTGTTTTTCTCTGATTTATCTAAATCTTTCTTGCCCTGAAAATACACAAAAACAATCCCAGGCGGCCCTTGGCGCACAGCACTACCGGCAACAGCATGGGAGCTAATGACATTTGTGAGAGCGTTCAACTGAACATGCGTGAGGTAAAGTAGACAGTCGCGAACCTTCTGGCCAGACACTCACCCTGAGGCATGTATGCTAGCAAGATAAATGAACTACGTTGCATGGATGTACATACAAATGCTGCTTTCACATAGATATCAGCTCTTTAAAGAGAGTATCCATGCTAGTATCTCAGCCTAGAAGCCTGGCTGCTGGGTGTTGTTGAAAAGGAAACTTCTGCTTGGCAGAGTTCTGCGGCTCCTGGGTCAGTGATGGCAGGGTCAGACAGGGAAACGGATCTGTTATGCAATGTGAGATCCTGATAATCTGCTCTGGCCTCCTGCTCCTCCCAGGCATCTATAGAGGTGCACACACACACACACACACATGTACACACACAAACACACACAAGCATGCATACACACACAGACCTGCACATACACAAACACAGGTGTCACTAATGGGTTTAGGAACACCATAGAAAGACCCCCCAAGTCACAGCCATCCTGTACATCCATGTGCCCATAAACAGAAGGAGGGAGAGGCAGAGAGAGAACCTTCACTAAAGCACGGCATTTAAGATTATTTAAAGTAACAGAATAATCACCACCATCTCATCTCACTTTGCCTTCTGTCTTTCTTTCTGTCCACACCCACCACCGCCTCCCGCTGTGTCTGTGGTGTCTGTGTTTACAAATCCTCCCTCTGATCTGGTTTAAGACATTAGCCTGGGCACACAGGGTTAGCTGGACACCAAGGCTAAGTACGCTTATGAACACATTACTAAGCGCGCTAGCATATGCACACACACACACACACACACACACACTCTCTCTCTCTCTCCATGTGAGAAGCAGACTGCTTGCCTCTTTAATGCTAACTGTCACAATGACTCGGCACGAGGCAGAGTGACCATGTCACGATGAAGAAAATCTTAGAAGCTACAACCAATAAAGAAACTTCCATCTCCGCACAGTTGCTTCCACCATCGACTCAGACGTTTGATAGTTTCCTGTTTCCTTTTTTACATTTACAAGGGAGGTTCAGTTCAGGGATAACGCATCGCTGGTTAAATGAGGAACACCAGTACAAAAGCTCTTTCTGAGCTGTAAAGAAAGACCATCAAACCTGCTGCTCCTATACCCAAACAAGAATCTGAATCATTTCAAGTATGTTTTTACATACAAGGAATTTGACTTGGTGAATTGGTATGTGGCAATCCAAATAAAACAGGGGGGAAAAAAATCACAGCTGTTTGAAAGGAGCATTAAAACTATTTCTGTGTTCACATTTGCGATCATTTAACACTCTTATCCAGAGCATTTTACAAAAGTGCTTTGTCATCTACTCATAGAATGCATCCTAGCCAGTACAGCAGGTTAGAGTCCAAGACACCATTGGTACTGACTACTAGAGAATGCGAGTACCATCTAGGTTGGGTCTCTCATCTCCCTGTTCTTCGCCTGGCAGCTCGCTTGGACTGACTCCATCCTTCTAGTGAGCTGGTAGTCATTTTCCATTGATCAATACTATTATAGGGTATCACTGGGTCACATACATTTCTGCTCTGTTAGCCATCTTACTAGATCATGGTTTTAATGTTGTGTGTAGTAGTGTCATATCCTCATCCTTGTATGTCCTCGTTTGAAAGGTTATTAAAATGGCCACCCTAATACCATCACTGCGAGGAATGGAAGAATCCTGGGATTTTGAGGACACCAAGTGTGTATGCATCTCTTTGTGGGTTACTAACGTGGATTTGAGATTCCCTCATGTTTGAGATTAATGTGGGTTTCCCACAGGACCTTTCTCCTTCCTCAAGTGTGTGCTTCATCATGAAGGGGACCTAAAGAATGAAGTAGTCAACGATTTGGCAAGAGGCCCAGCCTGACGTGTGGTCCGGCTCGGGGTGGGAGCTGCCGATTTTTACGCTGTCGTGGTACGCGGTGTTTCCTGGGCTTCTCGGAGGAGAGAAAGTATGACCAGCAACGAAGGGGTCGTGTGCAACACACACACAAAATGTGAAACCGAATCCCTGAAACTGAAAATGCCACCACAGAGGTATGTCTCCTGCTAACTGCATCGAGACCTTATGCAATTAGCCAGCTTTCAGAAATCGTTACCGTCATCACCAGGAGCAGCACCAGGTATATTAACACAAATCAAGTTTGAGGAAGGGGCTTAAAGAATAAACAATCTTCATAAGCCTTTCCACTGCAGATACCAGAACTGCTTTTCCAAAGCTCCACAACACTGCTGCTAATCTTTGCAATACTATCTTGGCTGCTTTCTACGTGAAAATGCTTGACAAAAAAGAATCATCTGCTCAGTAATTCATGCCACCCAGTTTAACACGAAGCAGCAGATGAAGAAGGGATAACTGCAGTGTTTTTAAGCAGCAAAGTCAGGCCTCATCGCTTAAAGAGGAATTCGCTTGAGAATCCGACTTTTGTATCCTCCTCCCCCAAAAAAACCCCAAGCAGAATGAAAACAGCAGGTTTGTGGCGGCTCGGTGATGTTTGCTGGTGACCCTGCTCTGCCTCTGGCCCTCAGCAGAGCAGCCCCACTGAGGAGAGATAATTAGTCCTTATTAGAGCATGGCTGTCTGATCCTCCCCTGAAACCCCCCTCCCCTCCCCTCCCTTCCCTGCACCACCCACCACCACCACCATACGCGAACACGCTCACACGCGTGTAACCAGGAAACGGCGCTGCTCCGCAGGACGGAGACTGCTGGCTACAGAGCAACCATGCAGCGCCACAAGGAAACAGTGACAAACTGCAGCCAGCTGCATGCAGAGAGAGAAAGAAGGAGAGAGAAGGAGATGGGGAGAGAAAAGATGGGAGAGACAGGAAGGAAGGAAGAGAAGAGGGAGAGAGAAAAGAGGAGAGATGGAGGGATAGGAAGAGAAAGAAGAGATGGGAGAGAGAAAAGGGGAGAGATTTGAAGGCACTGTGAGAGACAGACTTAACTGTAGTTATATGTGTTCTGTGCACACATAAAACTGTGTACAATGGCTGTGGACAAAAGGGCTGTGCAAAATGAATTGACAGGTGTGGAATTGCTGTTATGTAATTTGAGGCTGTTAGAAGAGCCTTTCCTCTTTCAGGTTTTCAGAAGCTATGGAGACACACACACACACACACACACACACACGTGTGCACACAGATGCACATGCATGTACACAAACACACTCAGTCTACCAGCTACAGTATATATAGATACAACCCAGCACAGACTGCTGCTGTATACTGCACCCCCCTTCAGCCCAGGGCAATTCCACTTAAACGATCTTCACAGGGCTCATAAAGAAACAGCTGCATTTGAGCAGAAGCATGCTGAGAGCACCAGAGAAAAAACAAACAGAAAGATGGACAGAGAGAGAGAAGGAGAGAGGCAGAGAAAGGAGGGGAGACTAACAGAAGACAGACACGGTGGTCATGCGCTTCCCAGTGGAAGGGTTCGCTGGGACCCACCTGCAGCGGCTCCTCTGTGTCCTGTGCTTCCAAGGCAGGCCGCCTCACCCACACACCTCACCCCATCCTCCCCTCCCCACTTAATGTGGCCAAAGCTCTCTTTTCCACGGGTGTCATCTCCTCCCTGCCCAGAACATATGTGAGCTGCCGGCATTAGCGGCTCCTCCCGGCCGGGTCGGGCCGGCATGCGGCCTAAATGCCCTCCGATAGGGCCCAGGCAGGAGCAGTAAAGAGGCTCTTACAGCACTGCGGGTGTGGATGCTGAGGTCTGCACCCATCTGCTCAACTCCAGCCGGCTAATCTTCTGCTAGCTCCACACACACACACACACATGCATTCTGACAGACTGCGCGTGTTTAACTCGAGGATGAGGGCTGGTAGCAACTGCCCCAGTGGTCATTACGCACACGCAAAACGCCAACCCTGCCGAACGCAGATTAGAAGTAGTTGCATGACAGGACATTAGGCTGCTTGCCTCGCCGAAGGCAAAACGTCGCTGACATTTTCAGGGACTTTAAGAAATCAGGGCTGGCGTCTTAAACTGGACATAGTGGCATTGGAGAGGAATCATCATTTTCTCATGCGACAACAGATGCCAGGGACGAGGAGATGGTGGAGCATGTTTCTCCCACAGTGCACCAAACAAAGTCAGATCTGCCAAGATCACTAAATGGAAGTCCTCTTTAACGGATTTGGAAAACATACTGTGTGTGCGTATGTGTGTGGTCGTTCCTTTAAGGTGGGTGGGTGGGTTGAGAAAGGAGATGCCCTTTCACCCTGTGCAAAGGTGCATTTGAACGTAGGTCTTCTCCAGAGCCAGTCCAAAGCATTGCATTTTCACAGCAATCTCAAGCATCTTTGCCAAAAGCTGCATATATGGTATGAGCTCCGTGATGGAGCAGATGGTCATTATGATTATTTGTACATTATTATCCTTCAAGATACTACCTGTGTCGTACTAATCCTACAGTACCTGACTAATCGAATACCCCATATCATTATTACACCTAATTGTACCAGATTACACGTGTAGGAGGACTTTCCGAGTATGATATGCCTTCCAGGCAGGTTGTCAGTGTCTTTACTTGATGAGAAAGAGTGATTTGTCTCAGAAATGCGACTACCAAGCAATATCTTAAGGCTGACTCCATCCTGGAACGTTGGTCCATATGTCGGTTGAGCAGGTGGGAGAGGTAAGAACATGTCTGGTAAGAACATCTCTAGTAAGAGCATCTCTGGTAAACTTCTCTGGTAAGGACCTCTCTAGTAAGAGCGTCTCTGGTAAGAGCTTCTCTCTTCCCACCAGGTACACAGCACAGGGAGGAGCTATCCAGACAGGTGCTGATACCTGGCATGCTACTATCTCAATGTGTGAGAGTGAAAGCTGGAGACAGTCGCTGCACACCTGGACACAGCTACTCTGCCTGCTTACAGCCATTCTCGTTTGTGGCGGTCAAATAAGTGTACCAGACCACCGTCCATTTCAAAACTAAAGACACTGGTGTACAGGTGACCCATCATTTCAACAGAGTTCAAACTAAATGGGTATGTTTGTAACTTTGGACAGAAGCAGTCACCCTCCATGACAAAAAATCAGTGCCAAGACATCCAGTTTTAGAAAACAAGAGAATGGGTGAAACGAGGACATTTTGTATCACATAGTCTTCATCATGGCCTTAAAGTGGTCCTAAGTGAGAGGGAAGGAGGGGGTGAGCAATGTGATGGGGAGATCGGGGTCGGCAGCAGCGGAGGGCGGGCGAGCAGGCGGACGGGCGGGCGGCGTTTGGATGGTTGGCGCGGCGACCCGCCTTCTGGCAGACACGGCGGCAGGAACAGGCTGTGCAGCAGGCAGCCGGCAGCAGCCTGGCGAGGGAGACAGGAAGCGGCGCTCACGGAGACAGATGGACGCCCATCCTGAGGAGACGCGCCTGTCTTTACAGCGCTTCGAGCCGTAACTTCTCCTCCTGAGGGAGGCGGGGGAAGGAGGGGCGAGGTGAGACGAACGCGCCACTCTTGTCGGCCGGGGTGAGAACGCACCGAGCGCTCCGTTCTGCGGCTGCATGCCAGGCCCGTCCTTGCAGCCAGATTGTTGGGTGCGCGCATGCATTGTTGCCGTGACGAGGAGAAGAGGAGAAATGGGAGGGGCTTCACGCCTGCGACACCCTGCCGCTGTTTCCTCAGGTGAGGATGGCAGCGCAGCTGGAGCGGCACGCCACAGGGGTGGCGCCGGCGAGGTGACAACAGCTGCACGGCGGCAGGGGCCGCGAACGAGGCGCGACTGCGAGACACGAGGAAACGTGAACGGAAGAGTCGTGCCATAACCGTGTCCGACCAGCTCTCTGCTGAGAGAGGAACCAGGAGAAAAATACGACAGACGAAACCCACTTCTGTTCCCTGAAAGAATTACTGTAAAATACCTTAATTATTGACTTACTTGTTTACGTGGATTTGGTTAAATTCTGCGGAGGCCAGACACAGGAAAAAGGGAAACTTTTAACTGGTATCTGTGATGACATTTTTTTGGTGTGTAATACTGCAAGGTGTATATTGTCCTTAACACTGTAGCAAATGTTCTGAGAGCTCCAGGCTGGAGGCAGAGGGACGCGCACCTCCCACTCTGAGCAGCCCAGGTGGGAAGACTTGCCTCGCTCTGTGCAGATGGCATTCAGGACACAGGAGGAGATACAAGAAACAGCAGGCCTGGTCACCGCATCACAGAGGGAACGAGAGAACGTCTACTGCCAAGGTGCGAGATGGGAGGGGGGGGGGGATGAGAAAGAGAGAGAGAAAGCGAGGGAGCGAGAGAAGGGGAGGCGGTGGCCGCGTGCTACAGCTGGTGTGGAATTCGCCGAGGCGGGTGCCGACGTGCAGAGCTCCTTAACAACTTCACAGGCTGCAGAGAGGAGCTTTAAAGCGGCCGCATGGCTCCACGGCTCAGCCTTCGAGGAGCTCCACTCCGCCCGGCCCACCAGCTGCTGCTGGGGCCACCAGCATGTGTGTGAGCGCGTGTGCGGCCCTGTGTGCATGTGAGCGTGTGCGCAGGCAAGCGTGCGAGATAAATCTGTGCAAGTGCGAGAAGAAGAAACAGTGATAGAAATATGAGAGCAGAAACTGAAACAGAATTTAGAGCACAAAGAGGATTTGGAGGACAAGGACATTTTGAATTTACTGGACAGACTGAGTGAATCACTATTTCACCATGATATTTTTACTGTGACATATTTATCTAATCTGCAGGATTCCTAAAGATAGCCAGCATTGTGCGTTAAGTAAGAATAGCAAAGGAAGAGGAACAGAGAGAACAAGTATTTACTGCATAATATAACAACCTGTGTTGATTAAACTCGCAGGGGGTTTAATGAATGAAAATGAACGTTTCTCTGCAGAAGTTCATTTAACACAGGTGCTTTCACTGTGACGTTATCATCATCCTCAAGAACTGCACCACTTCTAAGCTCACAGCCAATGTTCTGGTCATACAAAGACTGTTAACCAGGTCAGGTATACATGGAGCCGCACATATCATTCCCATTTGAGTAAAGGTTTGAATGTGCTGAGGAGGATGGGATTCTATTCACCCCCCCCCCTGCGTGGGAAGGAAGGGGCATCTGATTTGATCTTCACTCATTTGTTGTTCCACTTTGGTTTTCCTGAACCTGTGCTGATGCACTGACAGGGCTGCTGAGGTGAACTTTCAGAGGTATGGTGGCCCATTTGCGCCATCTCCGTAAGACCACACTCTCTGGGAGAGCTGCTGCTCCAGGAAGACGACATCCATTAGCTGCAGCAAGAAAAGCTGCTCTTGCCAGGGTGACGTCCATTTTGTCCTCTCTTGCAACATCTGTTCCAACCTCTGGAGCCAGAAGGGGAACTAGATAACACCAGAGAGGGTTTTGATTTACAGTAATGACATGTCTAACCAGCTCTCTGCTGGGAGAGAGACAAGGAGGAAAAATGACAGTCGAAACCAACTTCATGACATAAGCACTAGGATCGTTTTCCGTTCACTGAAAGAATTGCTGTATTCTGTTAAATACCTTAATGACTTAGTTGTTGAAGTATATTTGGATAAAACTCTTTTGTTGCATGGATACTTACAAAAATATTGGCACTGTTTATAGCAGCGTGTTACAGTTGAAATAAGGAACAGCAGTAAGCCTGTTCAGTAGAGAGAGAGCGAGAAAGAGAGAGAGAGAATGGGGTTTGATACCCAGCCCATCTGCCCTCTCCCTGAAGTCTGCTGCTGAGGCTGGGCAGGGCTTGATGTAGGTCTGCTTCCCCTTACACACACACACACACACAAACGCAGGCAAGCACACAGCCGGTAAAAGCTCAACAGCTCGGGCGGTGAGCCCCAACTCCAGCTAGCCTCCCCACCATCAAAGCCCTCCATTCCACCATCATGGTCCGTGTACCGGCCCTCGTTCACGCCACGAGCAGCCCAGCAACATCCTGCTAACATCAGCAACCCCCCACCCCCAACCACACACACACACACACACACACACACACTTGTTCCATTGTGTCACGCTCTCATAGCGAGGCCCTCTGGGCGCGTATCATTCTTCTGCTACTAAAGAGGCTTTAGTGAAAGGCTGAGGAGTGACTCAGCATTGGCTGAGCATGATACATAGGAAACACATAAAGAGGTGAGGTGTGATTCTTGCACACAAAGCTCACTATATAAAACCATTATTTCTGAATGTTATTTCTGAATGTTATTTTCGGAATCATCGAGGGTCCGTGCCAGATGAGCCAATACTTGTTGTTTGATCACTTTAAGACAATTAAATCCTAATGGTGACTAATTACATATATTTTACTTACTCTACTCATGGAGATTTTCCAGGCCCTATTATTATTAGGTGTACTTGACAGTAATTATGGTTTTATTTGAGTCCAACCTGACTGAAATATTTTTCTTTTCAATGCCTCTTAGAGTTTCAGATTTCAGACCAGTGAGATTGACTGGTCTGGTTGAGTATTAGTGAACACAATAATTCCATACAGTAAGCAAGAATGTTTATATAATGTTCTTGATTAGATAGATAGATAGATAGATAGATAGATAGATAGATAGATAGATAGATAGATGAATGGTAGATAGATGGTAGATAGATAGATAGAAATGCCACCCCCCACGGTTTAGACTAAAATGAGCGAACGAGTTTCATGCTGTGATGTCATCACACTGTGTCTTTTGATGAGTGTGAGCCACCTGCAGTGACCACCTGGTTTCTTTGTTCGGGCCGCCATTGTTGTCAGCAACGCGCATCCTTTTCACTTTTCTTTTCCTTTCCACCAAAGACACTGATCGACCATTTTACATCTTTTTTTTGCCCCTAGGAGCGCACGTGTCCATGTGATCGCAGAGTGACCGGTGTGTGCCAAGCCAGGTGCCATCTTCTGGGGGCGGGCGCAGCGCACGGGTGCCTGGCAGGCCTGCTGATTGTGTTTCCCTGCGTGGCGCGGCGCGAGGCGTCCAGCTCTCCCGCAGGACCCTGTTTGCAGCTGCCTTTCCAAAGACATGCAGCAGCCCTAATGATTATCTTAGGTGCTATTGTGCAGACAGAGCACTTCTGCCTGTTTGTGGGAGAGTGTGTGTGTGTGTGTGTGTGTGTGTGTGTGTGTGTGTGTGTGTGTGTGTGTCTTTGCAACAAGACAGATTGCTATATCTGTGTTTACAGGAGCAGTGCCAGAGGTATTTCAGTGTCAGCCAATGGAGAGAGAGAAACCCATGGCAGCTGTTTTGGACCGCATAACTTTAAAAGGCATGTCTGTGCTCAGCTACGAATGGAGTGTGTCTTGTGTCTTCTATATTTACAAACACACAAGCACACACACATGTACATGCACCTGAGCACACACGCATACACACATGTACGCCCACGCATGAAGCCAGATGGGCTTCCATGCTAAAGTCTTCATTCGATGATAAAGAACCCTCAATCTGGACTGCTTTCTCTTTCGTGTTAAAGCCCATCTGTGGGCGGCTCAGATTCCGCTCCACGGCCACCTCCACTGAGCCAGCCGGGTCGGAGAGCGCGTCGGCCTGCCCCTTCCCAGCACTGACCCCCCGATCCCAAATCCGCGTCAGGCACCCGCGACTTTGGCCTTGACGGTCTGTGTGCCTTGCCCGCCATGGGCCTTATGATCCCCTGCTCCAAGGCGGGGGGCCAGGAGGATAGCAGGTGGGGCAGACCCACCAACGGTGGTGGTGGAGATCAACCTGCTACCTGTTTAGAACCAGGGCCACCTGTGGCAAAGGAGCAACCTTTTTTGGGGGGATTCTGGAAGCAGCCACCCCATTCAAGGTTCCCTACTGACAGTGACATGGAAATGAAGAGGACGTCTGGCACCTGGCTCATCCAGTCCCAGGTCACATGGCACTCCTGGTCTAACCCCTGTTGGGCTATAGGCAGCATGGGCTTCTGTGTATGACCACTTATTCCAATGAGGCCCATCTGGCCAGGGAGCCACAGTCCTGCACAGTGCAGGGAGCAGGTGCAGCACTCCTCAATACCCTCATAAATACAGTAGGAAAAAAATGATCATATAATATAATATACTACTACAGGACTCATCATAAATATTATAGCCATAATACTTAATTTTCCATTTAGGGTTAAAACCTACTTAAACTTTCAGCTTTTTCACCATTGCACACACGGGCATAACTTCAGCTTCACAAAGTGCTGGGCGCTGCATTCAGCTCTGCTGCCCCTCAGATTTGCTGAATCTGCACTGGAGCTGAAAGGACGAGGTTCACGAAAGGTTTTATGGCTGCGCTTATCATGTTTGTCAATGCTGAACAATGCTGAACATAAGAAGAGTTAGCACTATGGCGTAAATATAGATTTGGAGTTGAATTGCTTTTTATTTCTTTAGATTAAGAAATTATTTAATTTCACATAATGTCAGTTGTGACATATTTATAAAATAGGAGCATGAATGATTTCTGATTCTGTCATTAGGAACTCAGTGGTGAGAGTTGGCAACACACTGTCGGCTCGGTTCCAGGAGGTCAGGTCGGGGAGAGGAGCACAGAGTGGAGCCTGAATCCTTACCCCCTCTCTCACATCCACCCTCGCCTGTGCACACTGCCCCAAAGGCAATGCACCGCAAGGCCACTTGCCTCGCCACTGGGCCCTCTGGGAAGGGAGCACTGCAGGGAGCCCCAACACATGGTAGAGGCCCCACCCAGATCGTCTGTGTCAATCAGCTTTTGTATCTGGAACTGCAAACCCCCCCAACCGTACATGATGCTGCATTGAACTGCTATCAAAGAGGCCCTCGAAATTCCACAGAGCCTCATTACCATAGTTTGAATAATTCATGTGGCATTGAGGTGGTGGGGGGAGGGGGGAGGGGGGCGCAGCTTTGAACAAATAATGAGAAACACAACTTCCATCAGCATGTGCATTCCCTGTTCCCAAGGGTGAACACCTCAACGAAGAACACCATGCAAGAATCAATACAGCATGACATTAGCTTTTACGATACACTGCGGACACGGCATGCTGTTAGGGACAGGACTGGTGCAGGGCGCACAGACACCCGCAGTTAAGATGCAGTGTACATAAAAGGCCCCACAGTAATTAGGCATATACCCGAATATAGGGCACATGCCATGTGAGGGAAGCGAGGTGCCACATCACACTGCTGCTTTCTCAGTCTGATAAACAAGAGGTCTGCTTTTGTTTTAGCTCCACAGTGACAGTGCAGCATGTTCTGGCCAGTGCCAAAACACAGTCCACCGAGGCAATGACACTTTGCTTAATTTCTTAATGCTGCCACAAACGCGCCCTGATTAAAACTAACAAACTGTTGATTCTAGCATGGGGGAACGTTGCTTTAATTGCATTTACAGGGCTGGAACACTTGGATAAATAGATTTACCTGCTGAATGTGATCCCCCCTGCTCTTGTGAAATACTGGCATTCTGCCAGCTGATCCTTCCCCTGCTCAACTAAATGATACATGAAAACTCTGATGAGTGTTCAGCTGCACGTCATCACCTCGGCAACCTCCCTAGAATTCACAACCACATAAAATGAGCCTATCAGGGCTTAGAGCGGCACCACCATATGATACTACTGATTGGACAGGCACAGCCAACAGGTAGCATAGATGGCTGCTTTTAAGGACATGATTATTTCTTTCACAGTGGAAGTTCAGTAGTTCATATATAACAAACTCAGAAGAGACAGTAATATGTTTAAGCTCAGTAATCCACCTCAAAAACCTGACAACTCTGTCACAATAATGCAACAGATTGTAACATTCTATCAGAATCTCATTCGGTTAAAGCATAATTTATTCAGGGTGCTTCCCTTTAATTCCAGACTTGGCATGGACGTATGAAACCTAGTACTTTAACTCCATTAGCTTGTTACTCTATCAGCCACAATAATCTACGGTTTTAATAAACTGTCGACACACACACGTTTCTTAGTATATCTCTCAACCACTTGCTTACTGGAAATTTCAATATTAGCTGTCAGGTGTGGAATTATGTGTGGGGAAAGTTCTGAAAGAGTTGTTGTATAATCTTTCCTGGCAGATGCCAATAAGGGAAGATAAGACCATATGTGTTCTTAAATTATGGCTTCCGGCTAAGACCAGATCATCAAAATGATTCATTTCTATATCTATTCAACCCTTTTAATTCTTGACACATATGTCCAGTGTGTAGTCGAGAATATGTGCTGGTTGGATGCATTGATAAAGTCATTCCATTCCAAGTGTCAGCACAAATGTTTCATTGAGGTGATGACAGAAAGCTCAAGTTTTTTCCGCAATAAGGATAAATCAGTAAAATCAAGCCATTCGTGCCTGCAACGTGTACAACACTGTATGAAATGATTCAGTTGTATTTGTTAGGCTGCATGTCAGTAGATCAGGTAGGGTAGGTTTTGACTTCTCACTCAACTTGCAGTTTCCAGTTCTGTTTTGACTCAAAAGGAGTGACCCACGCCAGCCATTCTTCCCACCACGCTATATAAAGAGACGAGGATTGAGTAAGAGAGTTAACCCAGTGAGGAAGTGGCGCCCGAGAAACCTGCAGTTTCCCACAGCCAGAGCCAGGCTACGCAAAGCTAGCCGACGGACCCTGAGAACAAAGCCAGGGAAGTCGGAGTGGCAATAGCTACCGCAAAAAACACACCAGTTGCAGGCTGATGGTGGATCAGATAGTGTCAGGCGGTTTCAGATCTCCTACAAAACTCTCGATTCCTGTGTGACACTTAAGACTGTGGTGCTCGGGCCATGAAAGAAAGCCTTTCAGGATTCAACTTCCCTAATGAGTGTCTTTTCTGTACTTATTCTGGAACCTTCTAGGCCTTCAGAAACAAAATGTCTTCCCTTCCCCTAGAAGCCACCGTACTGGTCATACGTCAGGCAAATGATATCAGATAATAACAAAACAGTGTTTTTCATATCCTATTTGGAAAAATTGGCATTTTCCACATTTTAAATATAAATTTATAGGGATATTCAAATTTCCTGTAAATTACTGCAATTTTACTTACATTGCTCTCAAATTTATATAACACAATCACTTTAAAATCTGCACACCAAAGTGTGGTCAACAAGTGCTTTTGTTTGTATCTTTGTTCCATAGTATGCAAGTGATTCTTTTCAATACGAAAAGAGATAACGTCACATAAATAATGTTTCACAATGTTACTGAACTTACCCAAGTATTATAAAGGAGCATGCCACTGTTTATTTGATTTCAAATTTAGATCACGACTTTGTTTTCTTAAGAAACAGGAGTTAAATATTAACACAGATT
Organism: Tenebrosternarchus preto; assembly: GCA_025802075.1. Classification (NCBI taxonomy): domain Eukaryota; kingdom Metazoa; phylum Chordata; class Actinopteri; order Gymnotiformes; family Apteronotidae; genus Tenebrosternarchus; species Tenebrosternarchus preto. The sequence goes on along the minus strand of JAOYMR010000010.1, from coordinate 4,025,912 downwards.
CAAAGGGTTAAACAGGGTGGTGATGTAGGCCTATCGATTAAACGTTTAATACTTAACACTGTATAAACCGCGATGAATAATCACACTAACGTCTAACGGTGTCTCTCCAATCAGTCTTACCGTTTCTAAGTGACAACATTTGGCAACCCCGTTTTGGGGCTCAAACAATAGCCACGAACTGCAACGCCACGCCCATGGGGTTGCTACAAGAGTCGCGCGCCACGTTTTTACGCGTGTACTGCTGCACGCGACAAGCGCGTGGGAACATTCTCGGGCTGTAGCGGAGCGCTTTACCCAGAGATGCAGAAATCGGAGCGCAGAAGCTAGCTTTTCGCCACAGACTTGTGGATTGGATGCCAACGAAGAGAGAAAATCTGTTCAAATCAACGTTTCGACGTTGCCTTTAATTATAGACGAGCGTGCTGTGTTGATCTGGACTAGATGGGACTGCTTAAACGACGAAGATTTGCGCGAAATAGACTAGGATAGCCTACTTGACGAGCCCAGTACAGACTCGAAAAATGTTACAGGACGATTCGTTTCATTTGTACAAGGAAATCCCCCACAAAACAGGACTACAGTTTAAACGCGTTCTGAATAGAAACAGCACTACTTTGTCGCTGTAGAACCACGACAAAATAATAAAGTTTATGGGTTTATACTTAAGATGATTAGAGGGCAGGTAAATGGTTTCAGAATGAGCGTCTCCTTGGAAAAATAAGTGTATCTAGCTAGTTTTTGAGGGAATTCCCATTCTCGTCGGTTTTGCTGAAGTGGGAGAGTGAAGGAGTTGTGTGCAGCTGCAGTGAGCTGGAACAACAGCGTGGTAGGCGGTACAGACATTCTGACGCCGGCCCCTGGAGAACTCTTCAGCTTTCTGGCAACTCCATAATGTTTTTTGGCATTTTCCTACTCAAAAGAAGCGTGTGCGACAGGGAAAATATAATTTTCAATATAGATATCTTTAATCATTTCAAGTTGGGACCACTGGAAACAGCCAATTGAGGCATTGTGGCTGCAGCATATGGCCAAAGAAAAATGTGTTCGAGACGCATCTTAGGTTTAGGCTATCGTGATCCACGAACAAAGTCGAGTGGAGTAGTAAAAACCAGTTGACTCGAATGTTCTTTTTTTCATGTGTAATTACGCAAACACCAGCACTATCTAAAAGTGTCGCTGCTGTATGCTGTAGCTATATGCAGAATAGTGTAACATAAGGTAACTTAAGGCTAACTATGTTATATCACCTGGTTTCTTTTAAATGTGGCCATTGTTGTCTCTTCTTGCACAACTCTGAAAGGATGACAAGTTTTCTAAGTTAAATGTAACCTAAGAAATGCAAATCGATGCAGGTGTGCGGGCCCCGGAGCACAGGAGGGCTGAGGTGACGAACTGAACTCCGATCTCTCAGCACTTAGGCCCATTGATCAGCTGAGAACTAGTGCTAACTGACGGCCCCCGTCGCCATAGCAGCCGCCTGAACGGCGCCGTGAGGACTGGCTAGAGGGCTGCTGTGAATGGGTGACGTCACGAGCCTGGCGCCAGAGAGTCTGCGAGAGCATGAGCTCGCGGCGCTGCTCTGTACTGCTGCTTACTTGGTGCCAATTCATCACCTGTCAGGGATCAGTCAGGACGTTATGCGAAATGTACACAGCTGTGAGAACAAAAAGAAAAAGGGAGAAAATTGAAAAAAGCCAATTGCACCAGATGTGGACAAGATTTAAGGAATCCCAGATCATATTAGACATGCACAAGGGTCCTAGGAGTGTATCGCCCCCTTCGGAGTGCTGTTTTCCATCTTGAAGCGAGCTTTATGGTAGACTAGATAGCAAATGGACAGATTTACACATTATTGAAAGCTGAGATTTTAAACATCTTATTTTAAAAAAGGTAGTGTGCAATTAGTCACAGTTGATATCGACAACTGTAGCGGTCAGCTTGTAATATGCTGGGGATCTGATAACTAGTTTGCAATGAAACGATGCGTTCCAGCACATAAGCACTGCACTGCATTCCAATACATTTCTGAAAACGTCTACTTGGTAAGATGTAGTCAGTCTTTGGACGGAAACCTTGTCTCCCGCTTAACTCCCTAATTACTATTGTCACAGACTATATTTGAGTTCTACGTTATTACTGTCGAGTTATTTTCGCAGAGACCAGTCTAAAATGCGACACACACTCAGAACCTTTAGTCTACTAAAATGTTACTAAACACCAAAACCTTGAATCAATATTTTGCTAAATAAACTTGAGTTCTATAGAACATATCCCTGCATCAAAATCGATCATTACATTAGTGCCACTGATTATTGAATAATATGTTGTGATGCATTTTTTACATAAATATATTTTAGGAAATATATTTTATTTCTCCATTTACTCTCGTCGTTCCCTAAAACTCCAGTACAACTCACATTCCTTAAATTCTATTCATAGGGGACGTGTCCCTCCGGAATACGTAGACTATAGGCTAGTCCCGTTGACAGTTCGGCTGTCAACACTCACGTTTAGATTAACCTTATTATCGATACCCTTTTTAGGAGTCTCCCTCACCTAATAATATACAAACAATTAAATTGTGCAAATATTACATTTCGCGCAAAAACATGACTACAAATAAATACACTTTAGAATTTTGCCTGTTTTTAGCGCAAAGCCTGCCTATCACCAACAAACGGTAAGGAACCTCAAACACAATTTGAATTTTTTTTATCCAGCCCTAACTCTAGCATGTATTATAATAAGCGTCGGACGAGAAATAGAGCACAACTGATATGGTTAAGAATAATTGTTTCTTAATCTATAACCACTGATTTTATTAAACTGAACAATACAACGTTTAAGTGTGTGATGACTGATTTCTGTCTGCCTATATTTTAGTAGTTGCTAATAAATAAAGTGAGACCTTGGAATAAGATATGTCTTTTCTTTCAAGTGACCAATTCTCTTGATCAGAAACAGGTTCCTCTGAATTGTGGAATTATCCATGAAAGCTGAAAGTAGTCAGCGCCACCTTACTCGTGCGCTTTCACTGGTTAAAAATGCGGAAGAGTTGGGAGGTACTTGCGCGCTTAGCTCATTGGCCTATGCTGCAGCACGAAAGTAGTGATTGACACAGCCCATTACACCAATCAACGGAATCTAAACTGCTGCGTACGAACCCACCCAGCTGGGTATATATTCGGCGATGACAGCTTGTTAATCCAGTGCGTTTGCTTCAACACCGCAGCGAGTAGAGGCAGAGCAAACAAAACACCTAATAGTCTTTTCGAAATCGTCGAGTGTTTTTTTTTTGCAAAGTGTCAGTATGAAAGCAATAAGTCCAGTCAGGTCTTTCCGGAAAAACAGCGCGAGCATGACGGAGCACAGTCTTGGAATCTCTCGGAGCAAGACCCCCGTGGATGATCCTCTAAGCCTGTTGTACAACATGAACGACTGTTACTCTAAATTGAAGGAACTGGTGCCGAGCATCCCACAAAACAAAAATGTGAGCAAAATGGAAATCCTGCAACATGTCATCGACTACATTCTGGACCTGCAGATCGCACTTGACTCCAATTCCGCAATTACCAGTCTCCATCATCCACGGCCGGGGCAGGGGACGTCGTCGAGAACACCCTTGACAACGCTCAACACAGACATCAGTATCTTGTCGTTACAGGTAAAGGAACTCGCTAACTATTGGACAGTTATATCTAAGCAAAACGGTAGCGCTCATTCGACAAAAGAACGCATGCGAGGAAATACATAAATACTGTAACTTTGTCTAATTGATTTGAGGTAGCGATATGGTATGAATATATAAAATGGATTTTAATAAACAGGCTGTTTGTGTTGACACGTATATATAATTATATAGCTTCTTACCCATTTAAGCCTAAACCTGAAAAATGACTGTCTCGTATTTTCTCTGTAGACACCGGAGTTCCAGTCAGACTTGATCACAGAGGACAGCAGGACACTTTACCGTTAATCAGGTAAATGTACCCTTTATCCCAAATTCTGCATGTTAACGGTAAAACTAAAATGGCAACGTATCAAATGTTGCTATTGCATATGTGACTATAGAAGCGAGATCGGCGCGCATTACGCCCGGACTGAGCGATAGAATGGCCCAAAAAATAAGAAACAAAAGATTGGAATTTTAACTGGACTCAAACAGATTTCTGTTAAAATTGTGATGAGAACGTAATCGGAGGCACAGCGTAACTGGAGGCTCTCACAACTTCTGTCCTCCTCGGCAACACTAGTGCGTACATCTGGAGCCCAGGGTTTGCTCAGTATTTGAGTGTTTGGTTAAATGTTAGAACTGTGGCTTCCCCCCCTGGCGCCAGGCTGTCCGGATCTCTGCCCTGTTTGCATTTTCTAAATGCGCCTCTCTTTCTCAATCTTTTGCAGGTGTTTGGTTAAGACATGAACACACAGAACCTGGAAACTGACTTTTTCCTCAATTTCTGTTCTCGGTCTGGATTTTTTTTCTTCAACTAAATCAAGAGACGTTGCTTCTAAAGGACAATCTATGTGATGTGTTATCAGTTCGGACATTGATTGATTATTTATCTAAAGACTTTAGTCTTTTCTTCAAGAGGAAGAAGCACTATATTCCCGAAAATGGGAGGAAAACGAATGAAAGATGAAAATGTCACGAGACCCTTCTCTTAAGTGAGAAGTCTTCGCTTTTTCGTGAAGATGCTGTGTGAATAGGAGACGACGTGGTTAGTTACTGTAAAAAGTTTAGTCTGTTTTTGTCAAGAAGCGTCATTCTTTTGGCACATGAAGGACTGGACGTTGAATATGACATAAGCGCGTGAAACCTTGTGAACTCTTTCAGAGTTGTATCTTGTATAGTTGCAGAATTTGGACTACCAAGCTGCAAAGTGTTATGCTGTACTTAATTATGCTGAAACTTTTTATAAAAGTAATTGTAAATCGTACCTTTTTATATAAAAAATAAATCAAATGCTTTATTTGAACAGATTTGTCTATTGTAATCTTTAGGTGTAGGCCTGCATTACGTTGCACTGTCCATTTGCAGGTGTCAAACGGCTCTATTTACTGTATATTCAGCCTAACTGAACTGTTCGGATACCTCGAAGACTGCGTAGGCTAGTGCTATGACTCTTGGATCTGAAAACGGGTAAATAACGATTGCCTGTCGTGTCGACAGGACACCTTATCTTACTATACGTATATCCGTCATGTAATCTTAGATTTATCTACTTAAAAGGGGGTGGAGTGTATTTGTAGATGGGAAGCCTAATTGCGAAGTCACGAGTGAAGGTAGACCGTCAACCTTATACGTACCTTTTTACTGATCCGTCGCCCCTTGTCTTCATGCCTCTGGCATAGAAATTCATATGGAGCGGCATAACATGGGGGGTCTTTCTATTCAGTATATCTCTGGCCTAATATCAAATCAAACATTTTTGAAGGCGGGGGGGGCGGGAGCTAGTACTTTGATCAGTACAGTGATGAGCTAGAACATTGTTCACTGGCTAATGTAAACAGGGTGTTGGACCAACGTAATCTTTCAGGACCTCGAGCGACAAATGCATGTTTATCATATAATGTATTCATATATTGATTTATCCGGAGCACTGATAGAAGAGCTATGCTCAAATAGAGTCGACGCATACAAGTAAAACGACCGTGTAAAATTCTGATACATCGACTCTGTGACTGAAGGATTCGTCACAATCGAGAAGATTACAAGAACTCGTGACTCCGTTGAATTCCCAGTTAATAATCCACGAAACTGTACGCTATTATACTTTTAAAAGAAGAGTGGCCGAGATGGTTCAACATAATTGCACAAATATACAGCTGACAAACCCCACACCTTTGATCTTGAGTAGGCCAAAGTATGCCACCTGCCGGCCAATCTGCAATACACAGCTACTAATATTTAAATGATTTGAATAACAATTTCTGTATACATAACGCGACTTATTCTGCATGTCATGATTTCTAAGTTGCACAGAAACCATTCAGCACAGTTATGCTCCGAGTAAGATGCACTTTTGGAACCATTGTTGGTTTGCACGTGCTGTAGCATCACTCATGTTTATAGGTGATACCACACTACACAAAAGCGCATATCTTCATTTGAATAGCGCGGAAGAGCATCGGAGAACATTGAATAAAACATTCGCAATATAGAATGTTTATTACTTCCTTAAACATGATCATGCATTTTGAGGAAATGCCGACTGCTCATCACACAGCGTTCGCAAGATTCTTATAGAAGCGGGGTTTTATTTGCTGAACACTCAATCTAAACAAATAGTTTCACAAACAAATGGTAAACTGTACAGCTACAGCGTTCGGTGTACAGAAGAAATCACAATGGGAAGGTCACCATACACATAACACCATCACACACAACGAATTTATTTCCTCTACGTGATAAATGAACCTACTAATTATCCAACACTAGAGATTTAGTGCCGCTGGCCTGTCGAAAATTACCCACAAAAATTCCACAACATTTAACCTACCACGATCTCAACGACACAGCCTATATCCGTAATCTTCCTGAAGACTAACTTCTACAAATGGAAGGCATGCTTACATGTTCTTTAGATTTCCAGAAAACTCTAAGAGATTCCTTTTAATCAAAATATTTAATGATTTTGTACCGAGCCACTCATTAGTGCCCCTTGTTCCGTGCTCAAACAGTAAAGCCCACCGACCACATGACGCACTTCTCTCCATAACCATGTCTTTGCCTACAGATCTGTCATACTTAATAACGGCTAGACTCAGTGTCAATTTCAGTTACCATTACATAACATCAAAATCCACAGCCACCATCGTTCTCCTTCGAGTCAGTACCTGAGAGTGGCTTTATCTTAAACTAACAGCTAAATTCATGAGGTTTTTTTTTTTTTGTAAGCTAATAACATTTCTCCCATTAATCGTTTTTGCTTTTTTAAAACATGGCCAACTTGACTCAGAGAGTAAAACATATCCCAAACTCTATTTCTTGTAAATTACTGAATTTACTCTGGTTCTCACCCTCCCGGAGGAGCATGATGTGTACAGAGGAGCTGCTCTTCACAGCACACTCTCTCTCTCCTCGCCCCTGTCTGCATGCCCCCTGGCTGACGTATTCATCTTCACATGGACCCGGAGCAGGTTCTGATTGGGCATATCGGTGCTGGAGCCCGGGCCAATGACGAGCGGCGGGCCGTTGGCGGTTTCGCCCTCATCGCCGTTGTTGTTGTTGGCGACAGCGAGCGCAGTGTTGGCGACTGTGCAGTTGAGGTTGGTGAGGGCCGAGGCGGGCCAGCTCTCTTCGGGGCTGCTGGGCGGCAGGCTCACCTCCGACGCCGCCTCCGAGCAGATGGACATGCGGGCGGTGCCCGCGTCGTCTCGCAGGCCTCCGCTCAGGCTTCGCGGTGGCGAGCGTTTGTGCGCTGGGCTCCCCGGGAGCAGCTCGATGAGGCGGGTCTCCTCGGCCGCCTCCTCTTCCTGGGCCCACTCGCTCTCCTCATCCTGCAGCGAGGGGTTCGACGAGCTCCCGCTGGACCTCATGCCAGAGTCCGACGACTCCTTCTTGTCCAGCGCGGCAGCCAGAGCGAAGCCCTTCGCAGCTGCGAGGACGGGTCGGTGCCCGCCGCCGGCACGCGCCTCCTTCCGCTGTTGCTCCCACAGGAGCGGGGTGGCGTCTGTGTCCTCTGGCCCGGACTCGTCCTCCTCGCTGGGCACACTGCGGTACTGCAGTGCTGCTCCTCGGCTGCGGCCGGGGGAGGCCCTGCCAGTGCCTCCGCTGTCAGACTTCTCGTCTTCCTCTGTGATGGGGTGGAGGAGGTTGGTGTCTGGGCCGGCCGCGTGCTCCCCTACGCCTTCCACAGGTTTGGGGCTTCTCTTGTTCTTGCGACCTTCCTGTTCGCCCTCCTTGGCCCTGTCTTCCGAGCTGGCTGAGGTGAGGTAGGCTGGCAGGGGCTGGGCTGCTCTCTCTGCTCTGGGGCCAGGCACTTCCAGCTGGGCCATCTGGGATATGTAGTCCTGGTAGGCGCTGTGGTACTCTGCTTGCTGCCTGTCTGTCAACTTGCTGATGTCATTGGAGGATTCCTGAGAGTTCAGACTGGACATGCTGGAAGTCCTGTGATTAGCAGCCTATAGTTACGGGGTCAGGTGTTTGCGTGCGCACACACACAGACACAGACACACATATTAAAAACTTGGATTAAAAAAACAACTCAAGCTCCCACTCAAGGACTTAATCTTAAAGTTAAATCTTTATATATTCTCATGATGCGAGTGGTAAATGTGGTAAATGAGTTACGATTTTTGAATGTGAGCAGAGCAAGACCAGAAAAAGCCATTCCTGTGTGACAGAAAGAGACGTGTGTGTGTGTATGTGTGTGTGTGTACGTGTATGTGTGTGCGTGTACGTGTGAGTTGTTGTTTGTGTATGTGAGCATAGCTCTTCACTTCCTCTGAGCATCCAGGTCAAAGAATACTCCCGTTTGTCACCCAGTAAACCACAGGCCATTTTCCTTCTGATAACACACTATTGAAAAGCAGAAGCTCAGCTCGTTTGTTAAACGAGAAAGCTGATGTGGAAAAAATATGGTGGCAGATTGTGTATTATAGGACAGCATGTGTGGTGAACACCTGATCTATAAATTAGTTCTGACTGTGTGTTTATTATGACAGACATGGTTTTGTTTAGTGAGTAAATGCTTGTCTGTGTTTATGAAAACGGTACTGTGTTTATACTCAGTGGACAATTTTTTAAGACACACCTATCTTATAGGTGGGCCTAGAAAGGCTGCCATGTCTCAGACAAACAGGAGTGTGCTGGGTTACTATTCTGCACTAGAACGGCTGCTCAGACACACTGTCCTCAGTCACACTGTTCTTGAAATCTGCACTCTGTGCAAGTCAGCCTCTACTGACTTGTTTAGTGGACTAACCTGTTTATGACAGGCCAGGTGCTCAATGTTTTCTACCCGCACTTTAAATGGCATATTTAAACAGACTTTATGCAAACATTCACAAATATAGCAGCTACTTTATTAGGTCCAACTCCCCTTTGCGTGTTTAGTCAAAGGCAACATCTCTGCCATTTTCTAAGTGGGCAGCCTGTGCTTAAGGGCCATGTGAGTGCACCATCCTGGGGGGGGGTGACTGGATTATTTAGATCATGGGCATTAACACTCCACCAACCGGCCACTGGTTGCTGGGCTGTCTGCTGCACTCCTCCAGCCCGGCTGTGCTGAGCTCCTCGAAGCTGAGGTTGAGGCTGTAGCGCAGGGCTCCGTCAGAGGGGGGCGCTGCGGCAGCGGGCCGGGCGGGGGCCTCGGGCAGGATGCGGGTGCCCTGCTCCCTGTCTCCCCTGCACTCGTCCTGCAGGGCCTGGCTCTCGGCCTGACGTTGCTCCAGCACCTGGGTAAGAGCAGCACACGGCGAGCCTCAGATGACGTTCAGCCTGGGCTGAAGGCACTGAGGGAGTCTTACACAGAGGAAAGCTGGTGCTTATCGATAACTAGTGTTCTTGGTTCAGCTGCTCTAGAAGGTTTCAGAAAGACCCTGTACTGCCAGCTTGTAACAAGGCTGTGGACACACTGAGGCTCTTACTGAATATGATGGAAACACATTGCACAGTTTAGGCATGAAAGTAATCACTGTAAATTTAACTTTAAAAATACTCTTGTCGTTACTGTCCTCATTGAAACAAATACAAGTAATGTATTTTATTGAACAGGCAGCATGTATTGCAGTTTGGAGGAAAATCTTTGATTGCACCACAGTGCTAGACCCACACAGCCCACGTGGCCTTTCCATTTCTCATGGACATGTTTTCAGGCTAAAGAATGCCACTTTCTCGTAAAAGTCAAGCTATTCAGATCTTTGAGTGGATACTGAGCTCCCACTGACAATAACCTTCCTTCATCGGGAGAGCCGCCATCTTGGACCAGATGGCTGCGTGCTTGCTGGCAACACAACATTCGTTTGTGGAAGCACAAATGGAAATCTGATCAACACAAGCTACATGTGTTCCTGATTTCAGCCCCGCGCCGGTCGCCTTCTCGAAAGAGGGATTGTGCAAATAGCCTCCCATCGGGAGGCGGGGCCAGTGATGCTGTGATGCATAAAACCTCCTTAAACATTACAAATTGGTAAAAGATAAACAAGGAGTTGCAGTAAAACGTGGTTGGGGGAGAAGCGAGTTTCGAAGTTCTTACCATCGCCTTGAAGAGGTGCCAGTCTCCGAAGTTCATGCTCATCTCGGCCCTGAGCTCCTCCAGGTTACACTGGCACAGGACCCGGCCGCTGATGTTCGCCTGCGGTTTGGGGGAAGGTCACGAGATGGCCTCAGCCTGACGGCGCGAGCCACGAGCGCTCCTGAAGCTCCGGAGAGCGGTTTTATTTCTCTGGGCCTGCGAGGGCTTTGAGGAAACAAACGGCACGCTTGTGCTCGGTACGCCCTGGTGCGGTGTGGGTGATGGAGAGCTCCCTCATACACTACAATGGAGATCTTTGAGCGTGGGGGCCACTGCAGTGCTAGGGTTAGGTTGGACGGGGGGGGGGGGTATCTACGCATTTTGCCATGTCATTGCCATCTCTCGAATGGCGTTCAGTGGAAAACAAGCCCTTAAGATCAAACCGGTGTTCCCCACATAGAACCGATAAGACTGGTCTTTATAAAATAAACAGATGGTGTTACAGAGGTGGGTGAAAGTATCATGTTACTGTTTGTGATGTTATTTCCACCCATGGGCCACGATCACAGATATTAGTGAACATGTGTGGTAGTTCAAGGCCTCTTGCTGATGCTAAACGTCTCTTCACAGAGGTCACTCTATTGTCTACACACGAGTCAAGGAAATTAGAAAACGTGGATCACCCTGGAATAGGTGTGAGTGCTGCCTCATTAAAGAATACCTTTTTGATAGTAGTGGCGTACTGCTCCAGCATACTGGCATCCAGGCCCTCGATCTGTTTGAGTCTCTCACACACACCATCAGTACTGAGAGAGCTGAGAATCCCAGAAGGCACTGCAGAACCAGAGCCCTGCAAGCAAGCATGCACATGCACGCACACACACACACACACACAGAAAGAGACTCATTCCTAATATCCACGTCCTTCCATGCAGAACTATCGCAGAGACAATGTGGAAGTCTAATGACCACTAGAAACCCAGCACCGTGCTGGTGAAGGACACGGAACAGGGTGGCCAAATCCTCCTTCCTCTGGCGCAGCGCGATAATGCCACGCCTGAACATCAGGCTAGAGCAGCAAGCAAAGCTAGGTGAACGTGCACACAAAGTGGCCTTCGGTGAAGAACGCGTATTCTTGCCTATTTATGAGCACCCAACCGGCTCCATCGAGAGGCACAGTGACTACAGGTATTCGTTCCAACTACGCACCGCTCCACCTGATCTCGCTAATTAAGTTCCCTTCTTTGAGTGCTCATTAGTGGAATCAGGTGGTGGGGTGTAGTGTGGGAATGAGCGCCAGCAGACATGGAGGCCCCTCAGGAGCGCCAGGGGTTTATGGCATGGATCGAAGTCCTCATAAATCAATTTAGTAGCCCATATTTGAGTGCATGCATGGAAAACGACATGCTCCATGGAAAAGCCTTGACGTGAACAAATGCGTAACCATTGGCAATCATCTCTTCAAATGTCCCCCTCGTCGACAGGGAACATTCGAGTCCGAGAATTCCCAAGGATCATACTGGCTACATTTACTTGCCGAGATTTTCATCAATCCTAATGAGTTCTCAACAATTGAAAAATGTCAGTGAATTATTAATATGAACCCTACAACAATGCAACAGTTCATTGAACATGTCCATGTACAATCAATGTAATCCAAACAAAATATTTTGTGCATGCAAGAGGCTTCATTTTGAGTTAAAGTTACCATAACAACCAAACACTCCCATAAACCCTATAAGCACTTTTTTTTGGCATTGCCTACATCTATTAACATTTCTTAAAATATGACCATCTTAGCCAAATGCTCTCTTTATGTAGCCTACTTACCGAACACAGAAGGCCAGAAAATAATTACTGCCTACAGGTTATGGCATGTTCCAATCTTCCAACAAATGTTTCAAACTTTTTTGTCTACTGTTTTCAAAACTTTCAATAATGGCTGCATAAAATGTGTTTTTGCATTTATAAGGTAGCAACAGGGTTTTCTGGTTTTCATGGTTTTCTGTTGCTTCGCTTCTGCTGATGTTTATCTGTAAAGCAAACAGACATGAATAAAGAGGAACGTAAAGGTTATGACTGTGAAAGTAGTCGAATTCAAGGTTGGCCAAGATTCTTCCTTTTAAATTATTATTTTAAAAGCTGGTCACCTCTTTCAATTAGATTGAAAGCTATGAATCCAACTACTAAAGGAGTATGAGAATACATGTAAACATGCAGCTGATAGATAAAGTGACATTCATCACCCAGAGTTGATCCCAGACGCTGAGCAGGCTGGAGGTGCCGGTCTGATCTCAAGGTCTGGCTTTGTCTCAGAACTGTGGCTCTAGGCTCAGCAAGGCAAGGCAAGTTTATTTATACAGCACCTTACATACCCAGTGGCAGTTCAAAGGGTTTCACCTAGAAAAACGTAACAACATCCTGGGATCCATCACTTCAGAGAGGTTTTTGCACAAAAAATAAATAAATAAATAAAATAAAAAAATAAGCAATAAAATAAAAGGACTACACAAAATAAAACTGGATTTAAATGGAAAAGATAAATTAAAACCAATGTATTGAAATAGAACAGATTACAAACGGAAGTGTTAAAATGAAAACCTAGAACTAAAGAAATTCTAAAAATGAAAGTGGTAAAAGATATAAAATTAAATGTGCAGTGTTGAAATACAAGGTTAAAGACAGAATAAAATAAGAATTAAAAGAAGTGCATCAAAGTGATGAAAATTGTTAAAAAGTCTAATGCTAGACGAAGAACTTTTTAAACTTGGACCTAAAATGGCAACATTTGGGGCATGTTGAACATGATAAGGGAAGTTACTGCAGACTTTGTCACCATAACGACTAAAATGGGCCTCCTTGTGTGGTTCTAATTGTAGGTATTACTAGCTGCTAGTGATCTGAGACGCCTGTTGTGCTTTACATTGACTGTTCCCTCACAGCCTCCACACACAGGCCTGTGGAAGGGAAAAGCAGCACTGGTCAGTTATGCTGGTCCTCTTGTTCAAAAGAGAGCAGCCACATTTAAAGGAAAAAGAACAGCTTGTGTAAGTCTCATGTAGTTGTAGGGTTCAGATTAATAGTTATTATTGCAAGCTCCTCTTCTGAGGAGACCCAATTCTAGCTCCATATAATGCTGATCGAATTGTAAATAGTATGACGGCAGTTTAATTTCCATTTCTGTTCGGCCCACCATGTCTATATCTTTCAAAAAGCCATTTGTACAACTGAATGTGGTGCCAGAATCGTCAGATGGGTCACACTGGCTGCATCTTCCTAAACACACTCAGTCTTGGGTAGCCAAAGAGATGAGGGGATGCCCAGAGCATTTCTGGGATTGCTGTTGGTATACGCAAGAATTGTGATTTAAAGAATAGCTGCTTTAAACATCAGCTGTGTTTACCAAAAAAGCTATACGGGGTTACTCACTTTCATCCATAGCATTTTTAAAACCCAGAATACTGGACTACACATTTACAAATTCACCATGTTGTTGATATTATTGTATTGCATTACATATTATGGGTTACTTTGATAAAGAGCACTGACATTTTAGTGAATGGTCTTCTCATGATGTACACTGAACCAGTCTGTTTATGAAAGTACCTAGAAGCTTCATCTCCTTTCAGCCCTCAAAATCACGGCAGCTAGAAATCTGAGTCATACTTAGAGCAGACACAAGCCAAACTGGCCATGCATACCGAAAATGGTGAAAATGTGTCCACACAAAACCACTTGCATTGTTCTGGGAACAGATAATGAAAGATGGTGGTCTGGGAAATCCCTTCCAGCAACTAAAACTCTTGCTGGCAAGGCTGAATGAGGAATAAGATTCATGCTATAGGTCAATGGAGTGAGAAGTGAAAGCCTAGCGTCCAGCAGTAACTATGAATTGTGGCCTATTTCTAGGCAGTACATAAAAAGTTCTACGGTAGAACTACCAAGAACTATGTATTCATGTGTTTAATAACTGCAATATTATATATAGTTATCTGATGTTGATTACAACATTGTTAAGGCTGTTTTGCAATTGTGGCTGTACATTTTTAGATTAATGCATTGCAGTAGTCCCCTGGTCAAGGACATTCACACACAATTATGAGTATTTCCTATGCTAACACATCCGTTTCTACCCAACAGGTAACAGACCAGCTCTTCCTGACCTGCTGGGTACTAGAAGATGCAATGTGGAAGTGAGAAATTGAGCCAGGTTGAGAAAACTTGGACAAGTCAAAGGTTTTGAAATCTGTACCTGCTTCACTCAGGGGAGTTGATACTTGCTGTGCTTTGGAATAATGAGAAAGGAGAGGGGAAACATTCAATTATTAGGTCACAGGTCACATGCTTTGGTCATCAGTCAGTGACTCGGGGACAGAGGAAGGACTCTCCTCTTTGGGCAAACAATTAACATGGATGGAAATTAAGCTTGCAGTCTGACAAAAAAGCACCAAGTTAGTGATTCCCTTTAAAAGATGGAGGAAATCCTTAAAATAAGCTAATACTTGTTAAAAGCTAGTTTTGTTGTGGAGGCATATATGATTAAAATGTCTTTTAAAAGTTTCAATTTGAGAACATATTTTCAATCACACCTGCATCCTTTTTCTCAGAATTATAAGAATTTGTCATGTTTTACTGCATGTGGAACTTGAAAATCAAATAAACATGTATAACAGAAACACACCTTTAAAGAATAAGATGCACCATAACACCTGTAGTCCATGTCTCTCTACAACAGACTTTGAAAGCTCATCTTTCAAGGACTAAACTATTCTTTTCTGGGTTAGGAGAGATGCCAGGGTACTAGCATGGCTGCCCATTAGCCAACAGTTCCATCTCTGAATGCAAACAAACACTTCAACCCAATTATCCAACCTCAGACCTTCTGTAGCATTTCCACCTGCAACATGGACTCATCATAGGAACCATTTGATTAAGCCAATTCTCTATAAAAACATTCGAGGAGAAAAACTGGAAGAGTACATGAAATAAAGACATACAGGGAGAGAGAGAGAGAGAGAGAGAGAGAGAGAGAGAGAGAGAGAGAGCGGGAGAGAGAGAGAGAGAGAGAGA
>JAOYMR010000010.1:3981703-3999626 GCA_025802075.1 Tenebrosternarchus preto | reverse complement strand
AGAGAGAGAGAGAGAGAGAGAGAGAGGAGAGAGAGGAGAGAGAGAGAGGAGAGAGAGAGAGAGAGAGAGAGAGGAGAGAGAGAGAGAGAGAGAGAGAGAGAGAGAGAGGAGAGAGAGAGAGAGAGAGAGAGAGAGAGAGCACCAACAGCAGGAGCCAGGATGAAATACGGTCCAGTGATCATGGACTAAGAGTGACACGGCCCTCGTTTTGCTGCACATGAGCTTTTGACAGCTATAAATAACCAGCTGTGCTAAACATTTTGCATGTTTTCCCTTCAATTTGTCTAAGTGTGTTAGGAGCACTGGAGAACTGCCTCGGCCTCCTAGGTGCAATTTGTAGTTTTCCCAGTAGAATGGATGAATCACACTGGTTAGAGTAAAACTGTGTGTGTACGTGCTTGTGTGCGAGTGTGTGTAGTAGGTCAGAGTCTTCTGAGGACACAGTGATCTTTGTGTTCAAAGCGGCCCCCAAAACACACGCACATGCTCTCACTATTTCTAAGCCAGATTACTTTAACCTGTACAGCCTCCATGTTAATCGTAAAACAGGCTGATGTTATTAACAGATTATTCGCATTCTGCAGCAGATTAAAGGACTGGCTCGCAGCAAGAGAGGAGCCTCGTTTCCACGCTGAGGGCAATAAAGGAGCCAGTGCTGTATCGTAGAGCCTTACTTACGAGAGAGCAAGAAACACAGCAGCACACACCCCAGCACGCCGCCTTCACCGACAAAGTGTGTTTGCCGTAGTGTTGACGGCGTTACAGCCGACTAGCTGGACCTCCTCTGTGTGTACTGACTCATTTTAATACACAGCCTTAGCAGTAAACCTCAGGAGGCTGTCGTGCTAGCTACCCACAAGCCATGCAACTCTCGTTGAGACGCCAGCGTTTCATGAAGCTCGGCTCGCGGTTCGAAAACATAGCAACACCATGCAGATTTGAGCATTGCTCAAAAAAAAAATAGAGGAGAAGACTTCACAATTCATAATCAAGTTCCAGTCAGCGAAAATGGATTTTGGTACTTCTTCTCTTCTAGGTGTGTGTGTGTGTGAGAGAGAAAGACAGAGACAGGAAGGGAGAAAGCGAGAGCAATAGAAAAGGAGACGAACATAAAAACTAAGCTAAACTAGGCAATACACCCACACACTCTCACACACAGTGTGTCCTCTTCCCAAGCACATGAGACGTCCATCAGCTACTCTTTCTCACACATGCACGAGAGACAAAGAGAGACACACCACACTGCGGGTGCGATTCAGAGTGACAGATGACCTATGAAGCACTGACTCACTCCCCTGTCCGTTCTACAAACGGCGCTCAAAGTGTCGACCGCAAACTGACCAGTGAGCCTGGCGACCACAAGCTGGGGAGATAACATCTCTGCAATGGTTTCACAATGGCCTCAGATGCATTAGGCCACGGATGAAACAGGCATGGGCTCTCATGTAGCTCTTCTGGGTCAGTGTGGGGCTGACCGCAAGGTGACAGTTGTAAGGAGAGGAAAAGGTGTGTGTGTGTGGGGGGGGGGGGGTTGGACAGCATCTGCTGAAATGGGCACTCAGCAAACAGGGGCTGGTGGTTTCAAGAGGTGATGTGACTCTGTCTCTATAAAAAGAGTGAGAGAGAGAGAGAGACTTGGCCATGTGACCAGCAGAAGAAAAAAACTTAGGGGGAGAGAGCAAGCAGAAAAGTTGACAGTTTGTTATCAGGAGACAGATCTGGCACAGATAAGAGCAGAACAGAACATGTCAGCTCCACTTTTAGCTTTCTTCAAAAAAAAAAAAAAAAAAGATAAAAAAAAAGAACGAAAAAAAAGAACGAAAAAAAAAAGGGCCAGATTATGCAGCCCTTCATGTTGAAGCATTGATGAACTGGTGGTGGTGTTTTGAAAGGTGGTGAGATGAGGGGAGGTGTTCAGGTGATGGAAGAGCAGAGAAGCAGGTGAGCTAATGTTCTACACGGGTAAAGGACAGCACTGGTCAAAAACGAAAGAGAGAGAGAAGGAGGGAGGGAGGGAGAGAGAGACAGACAGAGAGGGGAGAAAATCTATCAGGCAGTGGAGGGGAGCAGATGCTGACACTGAGGCGCTCTGACACTTCCACAGCCCAGGGAGTCACAGCATGCTCGAGCTGTGTGACAGAGAGCAACCTTTAAAGGCCAAGCGCTGAGCAACAGCAGCTCTCTCTCTCACACACACACACACACAGCCACTCTTTCTTCTTTCTCTACGTTCAATACAGACATGCAACCAGTGGAGGGACAGATAAACCCAGAATTAAAACCAGTTAAACCACAGGTCACTGGTTAGAGAAAAGACCCAGCAAACCAGTAGGTGTGGTGTCAACTCACTTGTCTCCAGTTTAAACTGCTGCCCAAGATCCTATTTGTCTGCAGTAAATGTCAGCGCATTAGACAGATGAAAACGACTGGCCTGGCCGAGCAGAAAGGCCAGAGCCCGTGACTTCATCGTAATTCTGCAGGCGAGTGTTGGGGAGGACAAAAGATGAACAAAGATTCTCTACTGCCCCCTAGCTGCCACGCTGAAGATTACAACAGACAGCAGTGCTACGGAGAGCAGAACAACGTGAGCGTCAACAAGGCCATTTGCTCGTGGCCCTTTGTAGCTGCTGGGGTTCAACGCGTCAAAGCGGATCCCAACCTCGTCTGGGCTCAGACCCGTACAAGACGTCCTCACATACAAGAGCTTAGACAAGCAGCTATTTTTAGGAGCTCCTACTGCTCCGCCTGAGCTGGAAACGTATGCAGGGGGTGGTGCCAGAGTCTGACCTCTCATAGGTGGCTTTGAGGGTGACCTGGTCCGAGATGATGTCGTTCTCCTCCAGGAAGAGGATGAGCCAGGAGGTGCGGTACGGCCACTCCTCCGTCAGGTTGATCCACGACGCCAGTCGGTCCCAGTTGAAAGTGATCTGATTGGCTCTGAGGAGACGCCCTGAAGTCACATGATGTTAGTCACCTCAGGGAGCACGGTGGGGCGTAAACTACATGCCATCTGTAAGATCACTGATGAGAATGATGATAATGACCAAAACAACAACAAATTTCTGGTTTTATAACATTTGCATAAGCACCTTAAAATAAAAATGTGTGTATATAAAACACACATATACAAGTGTATTATATATATAAAAAACTCACACACACACACACACATACACACACAAACACACACTCTTAAAGTGTTCAAGAAACCTCAACGCTGCACATACACACTTCACCATCTGCATGCTTAATATGAGTCAGCAGGCCGGGGCCCGTCTCCTCCCCATCTCTGGGAGGTGTTGGTGGCAGTAACCTGTGACTGATACGATGTTGAGCAGCCTTCTCATGCTCTGAGGGCTGATGTCACTGAACCAGTCCTCGGTGACCAGCAGCTTGGTCAGGTCAAAGGACATCTGACGCGTGACGGTGCGCTGCATCTGTCGCCTCCGGTACGTGTCCTACACGCGGGAACAGGCCGACAGGACCCGGTTACACTCCAGAGCACACGCAGCCTGCCGCTCCTGCCTCACAGCTCTCACCGTTTACAATCACCCAACCTGCTATGGCTCGACATCACCAGGCGCTATTTTCGTGCAGGTACAGTGGGTTTTGTGAGGTACCGCTGGAATTCGTGGTGGGTATGAGGCTTGCTGATGGATTCAACTCCCTCTCTTCTGTGGTTATATTCCCTGTTCTAACTCTCTCTCTTCTGTGGTTATATTCCCTGTTCTAACTCTCTCTCTTCTGTGGTTATATTCCCTGTTCTAACTCTCTCTCTCTTCTGTGGTTATATTCTCCGTTCTCTCTCTCTCTCTTCTGTGGTTATATTCCCTGTTCTAACTCTCTCTCTCTTCTGTGCTTATATTCTCCGTTCTCTCTCTCTCTTCTGTGGTTATATTCCCTGTTCTAACTCCCTCTCTTCTGTGGTTATATTCCCTGTTCTAACTCCCTCTCTTCTGTGGTTATATTCCCTGTTCTAACTCTCTCTCTTCTGTGGTTATATTCTCCGTTCTAACTCTCTCTCTTCTGTGGTTATATTCTCCGTTCTAACTCTCTCTCTTCTGTGGTTATATTCCCCGTTCTCTCTCTCTCTTCTGTGGTTATATTCCCTGTTCTAACTCTCTCTCTTCTGTGCTTATATTCTCCGTTCTCTCTCTTTTCTGTGCACACCCTCCTTCCCTCCCAGTCTTTTGTCCAGTCACACTGGAAAAGCTCAGGTATCTTCACTGCAGTTTGTCGTGACACTCAAGCACACACTAAAGACACTGAGAGCACTGGAGGGGAGAAAAAAACAAAACAAAAACAGCCAAAACAAAAGGCCTCCGAAGCCCATTCCCAGAAAACATGTGAGATCAGCGCGCCCGGCGTGACCTCAGTGGGCATCTCTGCAGCGCCCGGCACCCTGACCACCCCCCCGCTGCTGCTCGGAGGTCACCTGCTGGTGGAGAGTCGGGCTGAAACATCTGCAGCAGGGAGCGGCGTCGGAGCCGAGGTTCGATCGCCAGCTCCAGGGAAGTGGGAGCTCCAAGCTCACTGATCTTCCCAACGCCAGCCTATTTACTGGGCAGGTGCTGTGAGCACCTCCCCCCCCCCAAGCTAATTCTCACCCGGTAAAGCTTGACCTTCCTCTTTCGAACCAAGGATGAACGCTGCCTCCCGCCCACCCATCCACCCACTGGAAGCAAGTGCAGGACTGCACGGTACGCGGAGCCGATCCATCAGCAAGGCAAACGGACGGGGGTCGCTGGCGGGGGCCAACAGCGGAGCCACTTAGCCTCCCGCCAGACGCGGGCCGCGCCAGAGCTCTGTCACCGAGCCCCAGTGCTGCTGCACCCTGTCATTAGGCAATGGCATCTCAGCGGGGAAGGGTAAACAGACATTAAATCAATTACAGACGCTCCTCGGCGACAACCAAGGGCTCCGGCGGCAGCACACCACCCGCCTCCAGCGCCCGTACCCCCCCCCTCCACCCTCCACCCCCCACCCGCAAGCCGTGCTGAAAACAAGACGGCAACAAGCTAGCGCTGATGGCACGAATGTGGCTTGAGTCACATGTTTGCTTGCTGGTAGGGGCTTTATAACTTCCCTCTGCTAACTGCCAAGGAGGAAGTGGTTGGCATTAGTGGTGTTCACTAGTCTGAGACTGGTCTCTGCTTTTGTATATAAACAAAAGCTTAGAGCTTGCTCAAATCCCCGTTTTCATTAAATTAGCAATTTGCTGATTGGCCCTGAGGATCGGGGCCCGTGTCTGGTCGAACCTTACCCTCCGGTTCAGAGTCGTCTTGCTGCCTTGTTTTGCCTGCTCTCCGAGACTGTTCTGAGACTGGAACTTTCTATCCAATTCCTCGTGCCACGCTACAGGGACACAGTTGCACAAACAGATGGACAAAATTAGATTAGACGGTTCCAAAGCTAATCAGACCCGCAGCTGCCACACGGACAACCCATCCGCATCAGAAAACATCACCAAAACTTATAGCAAAAGTCGAAAATCGGGCGGCGGCGCCCGTTTTTTTTGCACTTGCCCTCGGCGGCGAGCGGCTCGCGGTGGGCGGGCGGAGCCGCGCAGAGCTTCTTGGCGGTGCTGAGGCCGCGGCTGTTGAGGAAGACGGGCAGGTGCACGATGTTGCGCATATAGTCGTGTCCGTTGATGTTGGAGTCACGCAGAACGCTGTTCAGGTTCTGGTTGATGGCTTTGATGATGATGTGAGGGTCGCTGGCGAAGATGGAGATGAAGGGGCCCTTGGAGAAGAGAACCCTCACCTGCTCCCAGCAGAGGAGAGGCACGTTTAGAACGTTCAGACACATCAACCCACTCAAAAACGACGACAGACGTGTTTAAATTGCTCTACCAACAGCTGATCTCAGGCACTATGGAATGAGCTGGAGAGGCTGAAGCTTCCATTTGCTTCACCTTAATCCAACATCAAGTAAAAACTGAACTCGCGCCCTGCTCTGCTACAATCAACAATGGACGTTTCTTAAACGAAGTTCATTTGTCCACTGGCTTCCAAATGGCCAACGTATATGAACGCAGTGAGCAGCCGTTCCCGACCAGCACGTGGAAACCAGTCGCTGGCCCGGACACCGAGGTGACGGGGACTTTCCAGGCCGCCGTGGGCCTTACAGGGCAGCCGTGTGTCACAGGACTCCGATCTGTGTCCCGTTTATGAAATTAATTACTGCTGACCGCCTCCTCCACTACGCCCAGATACTTGCTTACGCGGCAGCAGCTCACAGTAACACTATTGTCTCATTCCCATTCAGAGCATGCCATAATCCCTCTAGCCCCGGCACGTTCGGACCAGTTATGGAAATGCTTTCTGTTATGGCACAATAACACCGGCAAGAGGAAAAAACATTTAGTTTGTGATTAAAAACAGAAATCAATTTCATAATTCCTATCAAAACTGGAGACAAAAAAAAAATGGAAGGATGGTTAATTGCTCCACAAAGAAGCCTTTGAGAAGGTTTCGGTCGCTCTATAAGGAGGGAGATTTCATTAGGGCAGAGGATACTGCCAACACAAGGGGATTAAACCCCTAAATAATAACGTTTGGCTGAAGGAAATTACATTACTCCAGCTGGGATAGAGGAATCTGAACTTTGTGGGCTGTACAAAGGTGATCTCCCATAGCTGAAGTGTGTACTTCTACCACATTAATAAGAGATTGATGATGGTGTTTACCATTCCATCAGATGGAGAGGTGTTCCTTCTGCATTGGTGAATACCACCTGGATGAATACCATGATGTGCTGAAGGATGGGGTGAACCATTTCACATGGGGCCACCATTTGTTTGTGGACATGAACAGACAATTACACAACCCCATACAAAACACACACAACACTGCCCCATACAAACCACACACAACACATAAACCATTTCCCCATACAAACACACACCGTATCCAGCATCTGCAGGACTTTGTCCTGTTCGCAGGAATCCAGGCCATCGATGATGACGACCAGGCGGGTTTGATTCTGAGTGAAGCCGTCGATGGTCTTTGCCAGCTTTGCCATGAGCTCCACCTCACACTTCAGCACCTGGAGGATGAAACCAGACCCAGCAAAATACATGCACCTGCACTCCATCACTAATCACCAACATCACAGCACATCAATCACTGTAGATCACTAATCACTTAAACCCCACACATGTACAGTAAGACTGCAGCCAGAGCTAGGAGGTGGGGCATGACCGCCGGGGGGGGAGGGGGAGGAGCCACGCACCTTCATGAAGCCCTCGCTCTTGAGCTTGTGCATGCTGTTGGCGGCGGCGTGTAGCCGGCGCCTCTGTGAACGCAGCACCGAGTCGGCCACCTGCCACCACGTCCTGCAGTTGAGCAGCAGGGCGAGGCCCACCACGCTCACCATGGCGACCAACACCCCGTTCACCGTGGCGTTGGCCGCCTCCACCTTGAAGATGGCCAGCAGGGCCATGCCCGTGACCAGACACGCCAGCGTCAGCGCAAACAGCACGAAGGACGGCATGCAGCACGTCTTCTTCCACTTCTTCCCTGGGGAGGGGTTATTGGTGAAAGTTATGGACCGAGGTATTCAGAGGGGCTGCTTGGACAGAAGTTCTAATGTGGTTATATAGCTGGACAGGTTGCCTGGCATTTGTACACCGTAGTGCCCCCTGCTGGTGAGTTATACATACAGCATCTTTAGTGTGACTGGACGAATGGGTTGATGGTACATACTTTTGGCACCGAATTTCCAGTTTGTATAAACAAAGGGCGGCGAGTGCTCAGCGCAAACCTGGTGTCTCGTCGTTTTTGAAGACCCTGAAGAGTCTGGTGGCCATGAAGCCGAACTCTCTCTCACATGCATCTGACAGGGTGGCGATCATTTCTGCCATGGAGGTCTCTCCACCCACACTCGACAGGCGGTTATAGTCTGTGAACAGAAACCTAACAGCACACACACATCAAGAAGGAATAGAGCGGTGAGCTGTAGTTGTGTGTGTGTTTGTGTGTGTGTATATGTTAGACATGACTCCACACCTGACAGGCAGGGCCTTGGTGGTCTGCTCTGGAAGCTCTGGGGGGTTCACGAACATCAGCTTGAGCAGAAGTTCCAGGTAGCCGATGTGACGGGCCAAGTGGGTGCTGAGGAGCCACGCCCAGCTCCAGCTCTCGCCCTCTTTCCTCCCGCCAAAGTACACCAGCACTGTACATAAACCACAACAGCACAGCTCAGACACACAAAGCACAGTGTCTGACCCTGTGGCCGTAAAGGACATTCTGCAATTTTGAACAAAGGAAAGTTTGTGGAAGACGCACATGACAGGGAAGATTAAGATACAGGAACCTAATTTTACGCCTGCAAATATTCTCACGAAATACAACACTGCCATCTGGTGGACACACACAGACAATTCCCACTATGAACAAATATTAACCAGCGCAGACTGGGTAAATTAATTTGCAAGGAAAACTACTTGTGTGTCTGCCTGTAGTGGCCCCTAGCTCTCATGGGCTAAAGAGATTTAAAAGGTTAACACGGGTTGAGACAAGGTTTCAGGTGCTAACACGGGTATAGTAGTCCACCATCACTCCAATTCAACTTTGCTTGCAATGCACAACTTAAATGAGCAGTTTCATAGAACCAAAAGAGCAAACCATAGTTTATGCGAGCTGGGAGTTTCCTCTTTGGAACCAAGAAGTAAAATTTAATTTAGGTCCACTGAATAAGCCCAAACCTGCCCTGGAACCCAGTGCTGCTCATAATTAACCAAAACAGGTTTGCATTACAGAAATAGCATAAATGAAACAATCTTTTTCTTATTATGATTATTAAGTGTTATTATAAAGAGAGGTGGTCTGCCACTAGCTTCACTGATACAGTATTAGCGTTACTGTTCAAGGGTATTTTCTCTTTAATGTTTGCACCACAATGTCTTTTCACTTTGAACTATTGTAGTACCTTCGTTTCTCATTCTCTTACTGTTGCTTCATCATCTGGACTGGAACATTACAAAACAATGACTTCAGAATCGTGTTCACTATCCACGCCTTCCCTACAAAGAGTCATTGGAATTCTGTGAAATGACACCTAAATTATTGTGGTGAGTGTCTCACCAAAGAAGATGTAGAGCAGGGCGAGCAAGCTGAGGGCCACGGCGCTGGCCAGTCTGGGGTCGACCGTGAAACCCAGGATCACGGCCACAGAGCCACACAGCAGCAGCGTCAGTACCACCATCAGCCAGGAGAACTGCAGCAAAGGCTCCACCTGCTGGCCAGCAAAGGTCTTCATCTCGTCTGAGGGAGAGATTGATCCAACAGGGGGAAAGACACACACACACACACACACACACACAGCGCGATCATCATGGACACGTTTCTCCAGCGGGAGACCTGGAACGCTTCTTCAAGAAGACTTTAAATAAACGTGAAGTCAAAGCGTATTCAGTGCCAGCTGGATGGAAAGCGTTCCCTTACCCTCCAGCTTCTTGAGCAGGAAGGACTTGCCGCTGCCCCACTGGGCGTAGAGACCTACGCAGATGGGCGGCTGCATGGTTGGCTCACTCAGGATGTCTGCCAACGCACTGCTGTACAGGTCATAGCCCAGCATGTCCCCGTCGCACTCCGTAGGGGACAGGTGCTCTGCGAGGGGTCAGAGGTCACAACCGAGGTCACAATCATTACACTACACAACCCTGGCGTTTCTCGCGTGTCTGGTTTTAAGGTGGAGCATTGTGGGATCATTCTGGGACAGGTTCTAGTATGAATTCTGGATTCCAGCGTGGGTTCTGCTGCCAGGCTGGAGACGTGTCTGGGCACGTAGGTGTGGTTCAGCAGGCACTCACTGGCTCCGAAGATCTGGGTGAGGATGCTCTTCTGGTGCGTGCAGTCGATGTTGTAAGGCGTCTCGCCCTGCTTGTTGGGCTTGTAGAGCAGCCGGCCGTCTTTAGGGTTCCTCAGGAGGAGCTCGGCCAGCTTCCTGCTCCTCCCCCTGATGGCGATATGCAGGGGCGTGTCTCCTTTCTTGGACACACCCCATTCAACCCTCCATTAATTAACCAAGGACTGATCATTGCTGCAACAAAACTACACTGAAGCTGGATAAGAAGATTTACAAACTGATTCAAGCATGTTCAAAATGTGTACAAGCATATGACATCAGTAACGGCTTTAGGATGTATTTATGATGTGTTTATGTTTTCAAATGAATTTTCTTGAATGAGACATTGATTACCTTGTCCACAGCAGACACCTTTGCTCCCCTGTCGAGAAGCAGCTCAACAATCTCAATATTTCTCATCTTGGTAGCTTTAATAAGTGGAGACTCACCCTCCTAACCCCCAGGACAATAACACAAACAGGCAAAAAAAGAGAAAAAACCTTCAGCAGAATATTGTGATCAATATTTAAACACACAAAAAAGTTCAGACCATAATAAGATGAAACAGTACATGCATTAAAATAATCTTATGGATATACACACATTATATTATTACATATACATATTTATACACACACACACACACACACAATGCCAATGCTAGTATGCACTGAGAAGTCAAGTTGACTGCTGTACCTTGGTGTAGGCCTCGGTGTCTGGGTTACACTGCAGGATATCTCGCACCATGGTGCCGTTTCCTTTTTCTACAGCCCAGTAGAGGGCAGTCTTGCTGTCCTGCAATTCAGTGGGAAAATGAAGGCATGCCACTACCACCATTATATTTAAGGATATGGGACGTATTGAGTTTTGCCTGCTTTCCTCTTGGTACTCGACTTTATTTTGTGGTCATTATGATGAGAAATCTTGAACACTGAGATTGTAGAGCAAGGCATGACTGTACAAGAGGAGAAGACTGAGACAAAGTGGACTGGTGATGATCAGGGCAGTGCTGGAGATCCTGCAGACATGCAGGAAGAAGCCAGGGGCTGAAAGGCTGAGAGAACGAGGAAGCCAGACGCAAGTACCTGCCCTTTGACGTCAATATCGGCGTATTTATGTAGCAGAGCTCGGACGATCTCCACATGGCCTCCCCTCACTGCTGCAATCAGAACCGTGTCTCCACTCTAACACACACACACACACACACACACACACACACACGCGCGCGTATGAGCCACGGTCAAAGAACACCGCTGTTCGAAGAACATGCTAGAACATGGCCCAGCGGCCAGGTGGAGGTTGAGAAGCGGCACACACCCGGTCAGGGATGTTGACGTACGCGTCTGCGTCCAGCAGGTCCTGCACCACCTCCGTGTGGCCCTCCATGGCAGCGATCATCAGAGCCGTGTTCCCATCCTTGTCGGTCATGTTGACGTTGGGGTTTCTCTTCAGCAGCTCCTTCACCACCCTGCTGTATCCGCCGCGCACGGCCACAATCAGCGCAGTCATCGAGTTCTGACCCAGCCACACACACACACACACCTCACTGATTATGGTTCCACTTGACTGTGTTTTAAACACAGATGCCATCTTGCTTTTTATACAAACAGAAGAAATTAAGTCACTGATTGGACCAATATTTCAAAAGCCAGCAATGTTGTATTAGTGCACAGTCCTCACAAACTTACTGCACAAGTCTATACATGCTGTTCTACAGGTTTATGTTCACATGTTTCAGCATTTGAAAGAGAAGCTTATCCAGAATAACTTCAGTAATTATCAGTATTATAACCCACAACGGCAGCATAGCCATTAATAACGAAGTGCACATATGCCATAAACTATTTAGTATGAGAAAGCTGCACTCCAACTCCATAAGCAGTAAACTCAGGAATGCACGTACCGCCCCCTCCTGGTCAACGTTGGCGCCGTTCTCCAAAAGCTGAAGGACACAGTCGTAGTGGCCCTTCCTGGCAGCCCAGATCAATGCTGTGGTGCCATACTAAGCACAAGGAGAAAAGTCAAGATAGGAACCACTCACACACACCAGTTCACGGCAGTATTCAGTGAATATAACATACAACACGTTTTGTCACACATTTTCAATGTATACTGTATACTACGAGGGGGCATGTTTACATAAACAAAACTGATTCAGTGCTCTGTGTGATCAGCAGCATCTCCTGTGGGCAGAGGTGGTAGGGCTCACCTTGTCAGAGCAGTTGACTTTAGCCCCATGCTGTAACAATAGCTTCACGATGCCCGCGTGGCCTCTGCCAGCTGCCCAAATGATGGGGTATACACTGTACTGTGAGGAAAAGCGCACACACACACACACACACCCACACCCACACCCACACACACACACACAGAAGTATGCACATGCATCACAGCATCACAGACTGAAAAACAACACGGGCGAATTCAAGTGATCGTTGTAGACGGAAGGCCGCTGGAGGCAGCCAGTAGCAGCCCTGTTCTTTGTGCTGTACCTGACCGGTGACGTTGGGGTTCGCTCCCTTCTCCAGCAACAGACAGGCCACCTCCACACGGCCCTTATAGGCCGCCCACATAAGAGCGGTCCAGCCACCCTACAACACACGCGCACACACACACACACACACACACACACACAGGTCAGCCTCTGGATTGTTTTCATAAACAGCCCTGGGATGAGTCACAGTGTTACTCAGATTGCAGGTTTTGGACACACACCCAGCCCGTTATTATTAGCACTGTGCTTAGCGACACACTGGCACCTCAACAACCACAGCACACTTTCCCAGACAACACTGCTTGAGGAAACAATAACCATCCAAACACACAGTGGTAAAACCTCTGGAAAAAGCAGAATCAGCAACACCAAAAATTGTAAATTCAAAACGCTCTGCTTTACACACAATTTCCTGAATTTGAGGCTCATACAACACTGCTATGAAGCAGCCATTAACAGAGCATGCAGGGATGGCGCTTCCTGCATTCTAGTAACTCAGAAATTGAGTTAACATATTCCAGGCAATGTTGCTGATGAAATTCAACTCCCATTTGGAAACATTTGTTGATAATCTGTGGTGTTCTTTTCAGCATAAACAGCGCATCAAGCTAAAACCAGTTAAAACCAGCACAGTAAAATTTATGCACATTTACTAAAGGGAAAGGAAGAATCATTACAGAAATTGTAGAAGTGTGTGGTAGGCACATAAAAAGTATAAAGAGAACCAATGTGTTGATGCTGCCAGTTTATTTGCTACAAAGCTGACGCAAGGATTTAGAGGCATGTGGCTGCCTTAGACAAAAGACTATGATGATTTTCGGTGGTCTGGACAAAGCAGCTTTAGCTGTAACAGGGATAAGTTACCCTTATTTTTCTAAACAATGGAACATCTCTCATCCTGATGGGAAATATAAGTCCTAAAAGTTATTCAGTTACAACATAGGTATAACATACACAGCCAATGAACTGTGATGAGGTTAATGCAATTAATATATGGTGATTTGTTTACCATGTCTTTGTGTTCCAGATTTGCATTGTTGGCCAGCAGCTCCTTCACCACCTCAGCATGGCCTTCCTTGGCAGCAGAAATCAGTGCAGTCCAGCAATCCTACAAACCAGAACAAAACTATCACATAGCTGAGGATTCACGTGAAAGGCCATCACCTACATCACGGCTGAACGGTCCTGGATCTAACGTCTTTTAGAGCTGTAGAACGTACCAGCTGGTCATACCAAGTAGTCATGGGTGCCCACTCTCTACGGACCAGCGGTGTGGGTTGAAGACCGAGGTGAGGTATACTGAAGCTAGTGAGAGATACCGAGGGTGTGTGCATTTTGAATATCGTCACCCAGTCATTTGCTGAATCACGGTTTTAGAAGCCAATTACACAGCCCGCCTGCTATTTGAGTTAGCCTGGGAGAATCTAGCAGCTCAGTGTAGATCCACTCAGAGTGATACTTAGAAATGGGAAAATGTTCTAAAAGTCACTACTTTTAAAAATCGAAAGGGGCAAGTTATACCCAGTAACCCATTTAAGAAAAACTTTATGTTGAGTAACACTTTCACCTGAGGACAAACAGCTGCTGCTTTCCATGAACAATATCTTAATTTTCTATAAAAATCTAATTTAGAAGGTTCTTGGTATCGTGCTGTTGAGCGATCGATGGTATTTATCTTTTTCCCTGGAAGTCATTACCGACGCTGATGTCTAATACGCTGTGAGCGTTTGCAGTGGAACATGGAGCAGCTCATACCACGTCATCCAGGTTAACGTTGGCTCCTCTCCTGATGAGCTCCTGCACGATCTCCAGGCTCCCCTGCTCCGCCGCCACCATCAGAGGAGTCTGTCCGTTCTGAATGACAGGAACATCACACGTGTGATCCGTCTTCAGATACGGACCATAAACTTGAGGCAGGGCATTTCTGTCACCCCTCCCCCGCACGTCACCTCACCTCAATCCCTTCATTAGTTCTTAAATATACATTCTGATCTGTACACATTTAGCGTTTAACTCATTATATAATAATTATGTAATGACTCTCATTCCACTGTTTTGAAACTGCATACACACATTCAGTGTAGTTAATGAAAAACACACTTTTAATAATAAACCATAACGCTTAGAGGGTGAATCCACCATGTTACAGAAATGCTGCATGTAGTGCTGGTCAAATCCTGTCCATACTGTCCTCTACCCATACTCATCCCCCACCTCGAGTCCTCCACTCATCCCCTGAGTCCTCAACACCTCCACCCCCCACTCACTTCGCTCCTGCCGTCCACCTCTCGGTGTTTGTCCAGGTAGGCCCGCAGGGCCGACAGGTTCTCCTCCTCCACGTGGCTGAAGATGCTCTGGGAGGCCATGGCGGTCATCTTCAACGAGCCCGTCGTGTCCATGTCTGCGGAGCTGACCCCACCCCTCGAGGACTGGCATAGAACAGGACAGGACGTATTAGAGCCGAGACGGAAACCTCCAGGCAACCTCCGTGCAATTAGCGTCTAACAGGACCCTAGTTGTCCATACAAATGAGGAATGGTGAGAGGCAGACATTGAGAATGGTCTTGGCCTCAGAGAACAGACGCCTCTAGCTAATGATGACCTACCCAGGAGCTCTGTGGGCAGCAGAAGACAACCTTATCAGCTGTGATTAACAGGCAGGCCGTGTGACACGAAGCTAAGAGATGTCAATGCTGACCGTTCAAAGGTAGCTCTAACCATGGTGTTCTTGTTGCTGTCCTGTTTGCAAGTTATTTAATGAAAAAGCATTGTGCTGTTTATATCTAATCTCCCACAGCAGCCTGAATCATGTTGCAGTTCAGGAACTCGCACACAGTGGCCTAATCTTCTTAATGCACTTTAGCAGGGAAAAGAACTTAGCCTGACCAAACTGTTAAGGAGCATGCAGGCTTAGGGCATGCATTCAGAGAGACTCTGTAAATGAGCGCGCTGATCCTGGATCAGATTCCAGTTATTCCGCACTGACCTTAGCCACTGTAATCAAAAGTACCTAATCAATGCCAAAAACAGTTATTTTACTTCAAGGTGCTTTAACAGGACTGTAACTGTAGAATGAGCATGAAAAGGGATGTAAAAGGAGATTTTAATTGTTCTTTAATCCAACAAATGTCCAAACCACTAATCATGTTCACCACAGTTAGAAGCCCATTATAAGTGCTGGTGGGGAGCAGGTTTCAAAGAGTTGAGTGAGGAGAAAATCCATTCAAATAGTGCATTATGCCTCTCGAAACGTCTTCTAAAGTCACACTCTTTGTAACACTATACATTAAAATGGCTCTGAGCTTTCAATGAGCAACCACTGTACAATTTAAAATGTGGGCACAGCTGTTTTCCTCCAATTTCCTCAAGGTTAACAGTCAAAATTACCAAATGCATGGCTGGATGCATCATAATAGAATAAAAGAACTGTAGTCTCCTTCAATACACATAAACAAATAGATACAATCAACACAGACAGACAGATAGATGCATAAGGACCAAAATTGGCTGCAGGGAGTCATCAAAGAAAGCCTTTTCCTCAGTCTTTGTTTATAGCTCTGAATTGCTGACACACCCTTCATTACCTCAGAGCACCCCACAGCAGCTGCTACCTCAACAGCATTCACAATGCTTGGAGAGGACCAATCGGCTGCGGAGCAAAGCGCCTCGACCTCACGGGAGCAAGGTTCACCCCCCCCCCCCCAACCACCCACACCCCCGCTGCTGAACACAAAGACTAACAGACACCAGTACAAAAGATAAAATGTGGCAATATTCCTGTGTCAAGCCAAACGCCTACCAAACTCAACGATTTAACGGTTTAAACTCGAATAGAAGTCGATGACTCACCTTGTGTCAAACTTGTTTCTCTATCTTGCCCGTTCCTGCGCTGTTAATACCCTGCTCACGCGGTCATTCGGAGCGCGTGCTAAAGGTTCAACATGTCACTCCCGGTTACACTGAATTATGTATGAAACTGGGCAACGCCACTCCTCCCCTTTTTAGAACAGATGACCCAACGCCTTGCCAGCACGAGCATGGATTAGCATAGATTACACGCATCATTTAGCTATCAGAGGAGCTCCACCACAAACCACCATCATAATATGCATCCTCTCTCTCTTTCTGTATGACAACAAGAAACAAGTGTCATCTCTTTGCTGTTTTTGGGGGTTAATGTATAACCTATATCGTACAGCAGTACTGGACTAAAAACTTCTATTAACGGTCTGTTAGCAGATGAGTGTGACAGATTCAGTAAGTTGTTCCTGAAATGTAAACCGGCAGCTATAATAAACATGTGGGCGCAGAGCTGCTGAGGATGTGTTTCCATGTGTGTACCACAACAAAGTTCCTTGTATTATAATAAGACCATAGTGGAAGTTTCACGCCACTGTGAATCACAAATGAGCTGTCTAGAGATTCAGGAAACGAAGCTTATTCTCCAGATCCAAGATGCTGAACTTGGCTCATCAGCAGAGGAGCCAGCGTCTAATGTTGTTTTACTGTAGTGTCAACCCCCTCCTGACATAACTCCCTTGGTACATATCATAGCAGCGAGCCACAAAAACTAAACTCGAGACGCATTAACCCCAGTAATTTGGCTACCTTAAATATATCTATCTAGATATATAATGTTCGAACTATGTTGGAACTAAGACAAACTAGTTATCGACATTATTATACGTAACACATCGTTTATTTTAGTTAACCTGAAAATTGCACCATAAGACTGCACTGCACTCGCTAACGAGTAAATAAATATTTGTTAATAAGAAAATGTATCTAGGATGCTATTTTAAAATTTCGATAATTATAGCTGCCAACCAAGTTAATAACACGAGAAATCAGTGAACTCTTCGACAGTTTTTTTTTTAAAAAACCGCTCACTTCTCGTCAGATCCTGTATCTATCTATGATATTATGCACTGGCAGTTGATAACTTACATTTTCTTCAAAAAAACAATTGTCCAGGTCCAGGGTATTTACTGTCAAACAAAACGTCTGTTTTCCTTTCTAAATCCTGCTTAATGCGATACACTTGTTTGGCTAAGCAACAGCCATCTTGTACTGGAGGGGTGGTGAAATAAAATTTGACTCTTCAGGTCTCCGCCTACCTAGAACACTGTACGAGTGTGTGACGTTGACATTTTTGACAACAAACGAACCTTACGAACAGACAAAATATATAAAATGTTTGTTTAGTGACATTTCACATCGAAGCCTACGAATTTATATTATTCAGATAATAATCAAGCTCTTTTCCACGTAAAATATATTAATCGTCTCTGACTTCACTGGAAACATGTTCATATTGTAATTATTTTAATCATCCGGTTTAAACAATTACTGTTAAAAACACATGACATACAATCCATGGATGAAAACACTTAGACAAAAATGTCCCCACACCCATTATAACATTGTTTCATATAATTTGAAAGAGGAAAAATCACAGTGTTCAGAAAACATGTTAAGACATTTTAGATCTAGGGGGGGGGGGGGCCGCCCCGCCCGCCCACCAAACACAAAAAAAAAAAACAAACAAAAAAACAAAAAAAAAAAAAAAAAAAAAAAATA
>JAOYMR010000010.1:3968879-3981603 GCA_025802075.1 Tenebrosternarchus preto | reverse complement strand
CCCACCCCCTTTTTAAATTTTTTAAATATATTTTTAAATTGTAAAAATAAATGTTTTATTAAAACATTTTATTAAATTTTTTAACTACCCCCCCCCCCCCCCCCAATACACAAATAAACAAAATCAAAAACAGAGAAAAGCAAACAAACTAAGCACAGTCAGATGAATATTGGAAAGGCAAACATGGTTTATTTTCCATGTGACTTTATGATCATGATCATGTAAAAATAATAGCGTCACGTACAGAAATCATATGAAAACTTTTTTGGCTTTGTACAACGCCAAAGCACAGTATATTCAGCTAGTAAATGTTGTACTGCATCATCAGCAGAAACCAACATTCCAGTCCAGCTGACTGGAGATGGCTTAAAAAAAAAAAGAAAAATTAAAAATTGCTGGATGGTGGGTCCTTCAGCCTAAAGTGAGAGTGGTTCCACGTGACATTTAGAAGAGTAAAGCTTAGATTTATTCATTTAGCATATTAAAATGGCCAGAACATTGTAACTTCTAGTAACATTATCAGCGGTTGGAGCTCAGTTACTTGCCCAATTACTGGCTAGTGGTTTTACACAAGTGTTAACTTAAGCCTTTGGTTTTCAAATGACAGGGTAAAAGGTATCAAAACTGAAATGTCCATGGTTTTGTAGGCTCTATTTCTTGGTGTGCAGGTACATTTTTGTACATTTCTGGAGGCACCATGTACACCCATGTGCAGATGAGTAAAAAATCAGCCTTAAGTAATTTGCAGTATTACTGTCCTCCTCAACAAAGTCACTGTGTGCTATTCTTTCTAAAGGCTGAATAAGGAAAAGGTGAGACAATTTCTCAACAGTAAACAACAGTAACTGTAACGGAACAAAATATGCTTAGTTCTTGAGAATGGATAATACCTATAGGGGTGGGAGGGTGTTAAGGGATACAGACCTATATTATCACAGGTAAACAAGACACAGTAAAGACACGGGGAAAAAAAAATACACAGTTAGTAAATAATCAAGAGCAAAGACCCTGAAGATGTACAGTAGCCTACAAACACATTCATAAAACACAGTCATAAAATATTTTGAATTATGACTGATTGAGAATTATAACTATAATTGAATAACAATAGTAGAGTAAGGCTGTTCTATGTGTCTGATCTTAATGACATGGACCTCAAAAAAAACTTTGGAAATCTGTTGTAGTCCAGTCAACAAAATCTGTTAGCACTCCTTTCAACAGAGTCGTTAATAATTGGACATTTACACTAAACAAGTGTTCACATACATTTTAAATTTAAATTTATTGAAAGGATATCCCCTTGAGATGGAACATCTCGTTATAAACAGGGTCTTATTAAACCAAATACAAATTTATAAAACACATACAAAAAAAAAAAAACCCTTAACATACACTCCAAATACACAAACAAATAGACCAGCTCCACCTCCTCCCTAACCCCCTAACTCCCTAACCCTAGCTGCTGTATATGAGAGAGGGGAGAAACATTCACAAGCAAATATACTGAAAATGCTATGGTCTGTATTAACAAAAAAATATATTCTTTACATGGTATAGCAATATGTGGCAGAGATGCTGGGTGCAGGACTTGGTGGAACGTTTAGAGTGACGTCGGACGAAAGAAGGGTTTCTAAAGAGCACACAGTCCGCATCATTGTTACGCATCATTGTTACGCATCATTGTTACGCATCATTGTTACGCATCATTCTTAGGCATTATTCTTACACATCATTCTTAGGCATCATTCTGCCAGTTTGCCCATTGCAGCACTAAAGCCACCTCAGTTCTGTCAAAAGTGCAAAAAGGGGGAGAGAAGAAAAAACTCCCCATACCTTTAAATTGTATTTCTTTAAGTTAAAAATAATTTTCTTTTATGATCAATAAATCACTCTTTGAGGTTCTTTAGTGCAAAACCTTGAACCCTGTCATAAGCCTGTATAAACAAAGCCAGCTTGTAAGTTTCAAAACATACGTGTGCGCCACATACAATTTGGCACTTTGGACATGTGAAGCAGGTTTGCATTGATGTGCTGGTTATGTAGTCAGAACACTTATCTTGCTCAGACAAAAATAGTTTCTTTTCCTTTGGTCTTTTGGGCAGGTAGACCACAATTACAAGAAAATGCTCTCTGACATGTTAAGGTCATTAACAAAATATAATCTAACAAATGCTTAAACCTCTCTGATTTTTACATGACTGCCGTGCAAAAGGTTTAAAGCCACAATTGTGGATCTTTCCAGAGAAAGCAGTGATACGTAGCAGAAAGGACTTGGAGACATTCACTCCTCCTCAAATCCATGCACACTGATACACATATCTAGATGTAAGGGAAGACCTAAGTATTTATTTGCACTGATAGTAAATAAAATCAAACCTCTACAATGGCTCCTAACCAGGTAGGACACATGCATTTGAAGAAAAAAAATGGAGAGAGACCTAAAAAATAATGACATGACATAACTTTTCTATAAGACGTTCTAATTCCCTAATTATGGCTTCAAACTAAATTGATGATTAGCTCAAAAAACCTTTAGCAGATGTAAAAACAAACAACCAAACAAACAGCAACAACAACAAAACAATTCATATAACTAACCATTTAAATTGCAAAATAGTCTTACACTATTACATATTTCCAGTCTTGGGCATTTTCAGTATGTATGAGCACGCTATACTTAGTGTTCTTCCAATGCACTAGATAACCCCAGACAAGATCGCATTAAAGAGGCTTTGCTATGATAGGGGAGAAAGTATTGACATTATTACACCCACATCAACAACCTCAAGAAACATAACATTTAGTATTACTGAAGTATCATAGCAAAGGGCCTTGTTCATATCTCCCCAGTAAACCTGTTTTGATAAATAGTCTCAGTCTTGAGTTAACCAAACAAGCTATCAAATTCCCAATTGCAACTGTTGACTGCATGTCCTGGCAGAAAAAAAGACATCCGAGGTGTTCCATCACCACACATAAATACTAAAGACATCAGAGATATTCTGTCCTCACACCCAATACTAAAGACATCCAAGAATCACTTATCAAGATCACTGGCAAGCTACCCAACACTGGAATTCATCCAACACATGACTTCCACCTTGTCTCACGCCATTTTCTAGTCACATAAGGCGCCCAGGCAGACACATTTTCACTGCAGTTTATATGGCCATGGCCCTGGTGCTCCTGGTTAATGAAAATAACAAAAAAAAAAAAAGACACATTTGGACTGAAAAGGTGAAGATTCCTTAATGGTTTTCTAAAGGTCCAAAATACAGAACAACCTTTGCTTTCACCAACTGCTAATGAATAACGTATCAGGTTTCTGCAGCTGAATATTGTACTGAGGATGTACTATTGTACTGAGATTGACTACTGGGTCAGGCTGTCACCAACGTCAAATCCTCTATCAATACAAGCTATGTGTAGTAAACAGTGGGCCAGTGACCTTTCCTTTCAGTGTGCAGAAACGTACAATACAAATCCTGATCCACAGCACTAACCATGACTGTGGGGAAACGTGCTGTATAAGTTGTTTGTCAGTAACCCACATGGTAGAGTGAGCTTCCTGTGATGTCAGTTGATAATGACTATAGTGGCAGAGACACTGGAAGTTGAATCTTCCAAGGCCTGAGGAAACAGTGAAAAGCAAACAAAAGCCCCTAACCAAAGGTCAACAAACAGAAATGACAACAGCCTCTTTAACAAGAAAGATACGGTTTGCGTTCCAAATAAAACAGCGCCGACCCCCAAGACTGCAGCAGATACCAATCGATTAGACAGACGACAAGAAAAGATTAGCATAAAGATCAAACGGAGGCTAGAGACAGGAACCTAAGGCTATTGAGAGATTGGCATCACACAATGTACTTCTATTCCGTTATCAAAACCCAAGTAGTTCCTTTGAGAAGAGATTACTCCAACGGAGGATGCATTGTTTGAACAAACGATGGCAAAAAACCCTCTAAGTACCGTGTGAGCCGACCTCTGTGTGGCAGACGCTTGGCAAGCGTTATATAGCAGATAGAGGGGTTTATATAGTAGATAGAGGGGTTTATATAGTAGATAGAGGGTTTTTAAGGCAACTTCAGATTCGCTTGTACTCTTTAAGTTACTTCACTTCCCAAGCTCTTCCTCCCGGGAGTGGATTACTTGACCACCTAATGGCCCACACCGGTTGAGATGAGTCGGGGAGGGTTTCTTTTGTTTGTTAGCGTTCGTGAACTAAGGGGCGATTGGCACTGACGCATCTGCCCCAGGGTCGCCAACCTCGTTCACCCGCAGTCGTTGGTTCGGTACCAGCCCTGTCTGGCTGGGATTGGGGGAGAGCACAGCCGCTCTGGACTCGACGCGCGAGTTCTCCACGGCGGGGGGCGGGGAGGCGGGGGCAGGAGGGAGCGGAGCCGAGGTTCTCATGTGGTTTTCTGTTTCTGGTCGTGGCTGCTGGAGGGGACGGCGCTGTCCGCCGCTCGGATCAGGTTCTCCTGCCGCTTCTGACAGGAGGATCCGCGCTTGATGGGGAGAGCGAGGACCAGCAGGATGCAAGCCAGGTGCAGGTAGAAGTAACATGACCTGAGAAAAGAGGTGAAAAGTCAAAGCATGAGAAGACAAAGAGTAACGGCAGGAGAGAAAGAAACAGGAAAAGAAAGAAAAAGGCAGAGGACTCAGAAAGAACGAGTAACAGAGATATATTCAGGATTTATTCACATTTCAGATGTTTCATGACAAAACTGGTCATAAAAGCACTTAAATATGACACATGAAGTATGGTTTGGCTCATGCTTAACTGCTTAATTCTCTCTAACAAGATCTTTTTATACGATTAATAAAAGTTGGCTATTTACTTTCATACATTTCTGAAATGCTCAGATTTAATAACCCTACAAGTATCAATTTATGAGTGTCATAAATTTCTTTTGTCTCAGCAGAGGCCATAAAGCCAGTTACACCTCCTCAAGCAATGGCTCTAATTACTGGAGTGTGGCTGTGGTGCTCAGAGGCACAACCATGAACACGTTTTTACTTCAAGAAGTTCTCACTCCTTCACTACCGCTTGCCTCTCTTTAAGAATCCACTCCTCTGACAGGAACTGCAGGAGGAGTGTACCAGATTGGCTCATTGTTGGCTAAAGTGGGAGTGTCCTTGTCCAGTCCTCACCAGTAGAACTTTAGCGAAGGTCCCACTGCCAGCACCACGAACGGCACCACTGTGTAGCATATAGCGATCTGCGTGCTGGCCCACGTGACCACGTCGTAGAAGAGCTTCAGCCTGGAGGAGCCCAGGAAGTGCTGCCTGGCACTGTGCCTCACCTGCACAGGACAACAAAGACTTAGAAGGACAGCGAAGGAGAACAAAGACGGCCGTCGCTACGGACCATTCAGACAGAGGCCACACTCCGCCTCCCTTGAGTACTGACACCTGTGGCCCGTGTGTCTTCTCGTTACTGGAGCTCTGTAAAAGCTCTGACTGGCGTTCAGGGGAAGCTTTGAACTTCCCCCTTTGCTTGTCTGCTTGTTTATAGCACCTTGCCTTGATCCATTTTGTTCTTTGTAGTTACTATTAGCTTGTGTTAGTCTTGGTTTTTACTTGTTTGCCTTCTGCTTTCAGTGCCTTTTGATGGGAGACTTTTGTTTGTCTGGTGTTTCTGTGTTCAGTTCTGGGGATTTCTTTTAGTGTGTGTTCTGTTAATACATTTCCCTGGGACAGTATCTGGTCTCCCAGTTAGGTTACTGGTTACAAATATTGTATGGTTGTTGTTAGGGTTGTTGCAAATAATTTTCCCTCTCAAACAAAACAATGATCGGTGCATCTGTCTAGCCATTGTCCAGAAAATGAGCTTAGTATAAGTTTTAAATAGAATTTCTGAAATGTTTCTTTTATTCAGTAAACAAACTAAATAATAGTTCAGCTTCTCAGGTATCCAATCAGAATTCAGGCACTTCAGCGACTCAGCTGTGACATCAGGGGGAGGGGCCAGAGAGCAAGACTGGTAGAGTGGTTGGAGCTCTGAGGTGCTTCACTGCGCATCGTTTAGATTCAGCACAGCATGTAAGAGCCCTCTGCTGCTGGCCCACTTCTCCTAACTGAACAAAAGAAACCTGGAGGCCCTCCATCATAAATGAGCAGTAGATTCTAAGTCCTTCTTAGAATGCTTCTCCTGTCCCATAAAAAGTCCCAAACAGCATCAATGGAAAAGAAAAACAAACATCTGCTTTAAAGCGGGCGGTACGTGGTTCAGCCAGTGCTCGGCTGGTCAGTGCTTACCGCTCGGGCTGCCAGCGTCATGACGATGCCCGTGATGAAGGTGAGGTAGTATCCTGGGTACACGCCGTGCCACACGGCCGACAGCAGGAAGGTGGCCGCCGTCGGATGGTAGGGGCAGCGCTCGTAACACACCCTGCGGACGGCACACACACCACGCACACCATGAACGGAAATGCAACACGGGCAGGGGGCGACTGGGGGCGGGGTCAGACGGGTCAAAGGTAAACACTCAGTCAGAGCAGGTACCTTTTCAGCCAAAGCGCCGTCTGGATATTCCAGTTGTCAAGGAAACTCTTGAAGCTGGTTGCAAGCTGTGTTTTGGAGGGAAGAAAAATCGTTTTTTATGTCTGGTCTTTGAGAACAGAAGAGATACTAGAAAGAACACCTGCCTTTCTTATACCTCGATGTCCAGAATTCTCACGTTGGATATCATATCCCATCTGGATGTACCATCTTTGTTGTAGCCATTGAATCCAAAGCCAGCTGCATTATTGATGGCATCAGCTAAACAGCAGGTGAAACAAATACAGAAATTACAGCTTCAGACCCCTTCTTAAAAAAATACAATAATCCACACGACACAAGGAGCTCCCTCCCCTTTACAGCTTTGCCTTGTACAGTTGTACTCTTTGAACACAAGGGGGCAGTATAGCAGTAGCATAACAACGATGACCGTCTTAAGTGAGCGTGATCAGGCGACTCACTCACCCAGCGTCCAAACGAAGTAGTACTTGGGCCGCAAGGTGACCATGGCCAGGTAGAGGTAGAGCATGCGCACGTAGAAGGGCTGCGAGGTGATGGCAGGGTCATGGATGACGCGCTCCACCGGGTACACCCTGTACAACGTCAGGTAGATGACGAGGGACAGGGCACACCACCCCAGCTTCAGGATCACGTCTCTCTGGAACGGGAGCGGACGCAGTTAACTCGCTGGAGTTATGCAA
Source organism: Tenebrosternarchus preto (assembly GCA_025802075.1). Taxonomy (NCBI): domain Eukaryota; kingdom Metazoa; phylum Chordata; class Actinopteri; order Gymnotiformes; family Apteronotidae; genus Tenebrosternarchus; species Tenebrosternarchus preto. Next base: position 3,974,395 of record JAOYMR010000010.1, on the reverse strand, counting down.
AAAAAATCACATTCATCCTTTGCACGCTTGAAAAATCCTTGAAATACGTCTACGTCAAATACACTTGGGCCTTGGTGAAGCATAATCGAGGCTATTTACAGCTTGAATAATTTATAAGGTTTATGAATTCTAAAGAATATCCGAGCCTACAGGTTGCAAAGTTTTATCTCCCCATATGAAAGAAATATTCGTGCGGTTTGTCCTAAACCAAGCCCCAGATCAGGCCGTCTCATTGGTTGGAGTTGGCTCGCCGTGATCCACGCGTGTGAGAGGTCAAACCGCTGCATAATCTGTGTGTGTGAGATTCTCACTAGGGAAAGGAGCTGTCCCACGCGCTCTCGCCACCCGCACACACACTGAGCCTACGCAGATTACTCGCTCTAGAAAAACACCAGTATGTCGCTGTGAGCACCAACACCCTGATTAAATGCCCTTCTATTTTTGAATATGGATACATAGTTTTTCCATAGGCGGGAGAGCAGAGCAAAAAGCATTTCAAATTCCCAACAGGGTTGAATAATCATTTGTGACTCGTCATGTGGCATCCACAATACACCACACCTTTTTAAGTCAACAGAGCTGAGATGTTAACGGCTAAGCTAAGGAACCTCTGACTCCCCAACGTGAGGCCCTCTCTCATTCACACATCAGGCCGTTCTGGACGCCCTGACCTGCAGCACGGCTGCTCCTGGCTCAAACGTTCGTTGGCTGGAGGAGTTTTAGTAACATTTTTAGCGACCTCGATAAATCCCTGACGCATTTTAATTATTCTCAGCCCTCGCAAAAGGCCAACGGTGGAGTCAGCCAAAACCGCCCGTCGCACGTGCCAGGAGTGAGAAAGTGCTGACTGCGTTCGCCTCCACGCCAGAGTGTGGGGTTCATACCCTCCCCTCTGCACCACCTTGCCTCTCTTGGATCAGCGTGTACATTTGGCCTGATACAGTGTCTCTGGTAGCTCCATCCTAACAGAGCTGGAGGCCCCCAGAACTGATCGCAGGTGTTGCACCGAGCACCTCTGTGGATGGCTTGGACGCCTAAAGCTTCCTAAAGGCTTCGTTACAAACCTCAAGCTACCTACAGGCAGACGGCACAACAGCACTGAAAACAGGAGTCCAGTGGTGACTGCTGAGAACATGACAGAACAAGTCTTTCCTGGTTTGGTTTATGTCTTCACAGCAAGGCAGCTGCTGTGAAGAAGCCTGCTCTTGCAATTGTTGACTGACTAATGCAAAGTACAAAGAAACTGAGTGAAACCTGTTCAGCCAGCACTTATCAAAAGGGTTAAGAAGGCCAGAAGAGTGTCCGCTACAAATATACTTGCAGAAAACAGTATCCTGATTTAGGCATGACCGTGACATTTTCAGCACTGCGGTGCTGTAATAAAATTAAGAGATCAAATATGACTTCATATTCCACGGTTTTGGTAACACGTTTGCTGGGCCAGCGGGGGGAGCCAGAGAGCTGTGCAGGGGCCCACTACCTTAGGAGATGGGTCGGTCTGCTTGCAATTTCCCTTCTCCTTGCCGTTGGTCTCCGGGAGCCTGCGTTGGTAGGCGGTGCCCTCGATGAAGGCGATGTAGTCGTTGTAGGAGCACGTGGGCCCTGCCAGGATACTCATGAAGTTGCAGTTGTAGCTCAGGTACTCTAAAAGACTGGGCATCTTCCTGTATCGCACGAGCAGACACAGGAGCGATGTCAACAAACACACAAACACACACACACGCCAGCAAACATACAGATGTTTGAGCAAACAAACAGATCGGCAGGAGTGATCAGATACGTGCTCTTCAGCAGAGTGTTTAGCGAGACAAAGTGCTAGCGCCTGCGAGCAGGTTCTGTGAGATGTTAGCATTACTATTTTCGTCCAGTGGTGCTTTTCTTAAGGTGAATGTGCCAGTCTGGAAAACACCAGAGTGAGAGCAAAGAACACAAGGCCAGAACTGCTAACGTTCGCTGCACTTCATTAATTAATCGAGATGATGAGGGGCTTGTGGTTTTTGACGCAATATTACAACACGATTTTGAACTGAGGGGGATTTGGGGGGGGGGTGTGGGGTGAGTGTGGGAGGGTCTAGCTGGGCTGATATCAGACTCTCCCAGAGGAATAATGAAAGCAGATTAATGAGGGAGGGTGAAGGCAGAGGAAGAGTGTTAGTGAAATGAGTAGAAGGTCTGTTTGATAGCTGGTAAATAAGGTAACGTGCAAGTATGTCATCCCCTCACTAACATACCTTACACATACCTTACAGCAAGATACTTCTGCCTAGGGTTCAGATGCTCTTCCTTCTTGGTTAGACCTGGGGAGACACAAATGCCGCATGTATGTGAGCACGCGCACACAAACCCACACACACACACACACACACACACACACACACAAACATAAACGTCACTGACTTGTTGACTTGTCTATAGTACTAACAGCCTCTAGTGCAGCAGATGCAGTCAATTAGGGTGAAGTGATCTCACACACACACACACACACACTTCCCACTCTGTCCCACTCAATTCCCTGTGATTTAGTATTAATTACAATTAACACTGTAATCGACTAATGCCACGATTACGTGTGAGAACTCCAAACATACAAACTAAATAAGCACCACCATCATGAAGCCAAGGCAGTCTGACAGATTTCCCCAACCCTCTGCCCAGCAGCATCGACCAGCTCCCAAACAGCAGGCCAGGTGATCCTGTACCATTAACAGAGGGAAAGCAAGAGTGTGGTTTGACTGGCCAAACCGTGTGAAACTGGTCTCTGGATCTGCCATTCTAGTAGTAAGCTGACATAAACCTACAATGGAAACCTCACCAGCATAAATACATAGTAATATCCATCTCCTCTGTGCAGTAAACAACTACAGTGTGTCATCTGTGAACATGTCATTCACAATCTCTTTTATTTGTGGAGGAAAAAATAAAGATGTCCAACACAGTCAGAGCTGTAGCCAAAGACTAATAAACCCAGCTGTGCCTGTGTGTCCCCTCGCTGGAGCAGGAAAGCCTAGCTTAGCTGAGACAATCTTAAAATCCAGTCGGGAACGCTGGAATTTGATCCGTTCATCTTAAGAGGACCTGGACTTCCAGAAGCTCAGTACTTGCGTTGAATATCTGCCAGTCAAAATAACCAGAGAAACGGCAAAGTCATAAAACTGCTTTCCGCAGTGTCCAGGCACACACTTCATCCTACGTCTGATTTTTATCAGCTCACGATTAGACTCTTTCATCTGGTGACTGGAATCCATGTCGAGAGCGTCGTGCGTGAACACGGCAGCCAAACTAAATCTGCTCCTCTGAACTGACTGATTTCACGGCGGCTAAATTCCGACGTTGCCTGTATTATCTGTGCTGGAGGCTCCGGCCATGTTCTCGGGTCCAGCCTCCTCCCCTGATAAAGACAGACCCCTAAGGACACAGGGAGGACACATTCTGCAGAAATGCCACGTTCACTGAGCTTGTGCTCCAACCGTCCCGTTTCCTTTAACTCCAGTCTAAAGTGTGTCGTAATCCCTGGAGGAAGGTAAAAACTAAAGCTCAGGGCCAGAATTCCACATTACCTATTTACAGTAAGGTCTTTAAATAGTCCAGGTTTTACAATAAAGGAGCGCACACTGAGGTATGATTCTAAAATTACAACAGTGAACACAAGCCAGCAGTTTTATTCTTTCCTACTGAAATCAACCCCAGTTATCGGATTGGGTACCTTGGCTGGAATTTAAGACATAAAAAACCCAAAGCATATAATGTAGTTGCATTGTGGCAGCATTAAGTGTGCTGCACTGTGGCCAGAGCCTCACGGGTTTAGACACGGTTACAATGAGTGAAGTAAATCTTCTTTGGCCACAGCCTTTGCACAAAAAGGCCATCAACCAGGCAGTCTCTGCCATCAGGTAAACAGGGCAGACCTCATGCACACTAAAGTGCAGGCACCCACACCCACACCTTCATCCACACCTACACCCACACCCACCACAAGCAGAAGCATGCACATGTCCTAAATTATCCTAACACACACACACACACACACACACACACACCCAACTGTATGATGGCATCCATTAAGTGAGCAAGTGTTCATAGGTTAAAATCTAAAATTCCTGAAGTCTTGAAAAACAGTTGGTGTTCCAAATCAAGCTGCCTGCATATCAAACTCTTCGTCTGAATATTCACCAGTGGAGTGCAACAGATTCATCACTCAACAGCCAAATGAACAGCAAACGAAGAGCCTGCCCAACTCCTCTGCTCTAAACTCAGGTTTTTGAAGGCAATTGAGTAAACTCCCAGATTCCCAGGCTAGTCTGGGCAAGCTTGATCTCAGTCAAACAGAATGAACCAGAACACACCATTGATTCTGGCATTCGGTCGGCCGTCTTTTGAGACGACACCAACGACACACCCTCTCTGCCTCTCCCGGGTGAGCCAGCCTGTCTGGATGAGTTGGGCAAAGAGCGCGATGCAGATACAAGAGCACAGACTGAGGCAGAAACAGTACAGCAACAGTAGAGACATGGCACTGAGACGGCTCAGCGACTGTACGGAAACAACACTGAGACGTTTCAGAGACTGTACAGAGACAGCTCTGAGACGGCTCAGCGACTGTACGGAGATAACACTGAGACGGCTTAGCAACTATATAGAGAGAACCGAGACGATGCAGAGACAGCCACTGACGATGCCACTGAGACAAAATTGAGATCATAGAGAGACAGCAGTGAGACGGCACAGAGACAAAGCAACAACAGTATAGAGATTCCACTGATACTGACAGAGAGACGGAGACTGTACAGGCGTGCTACTGAAATGGCTCAGAGACAATACAGAGACAGCACTGAGATGGGCACAGAGAGAGCACAGCAACAGTACAGAGACGCCGCTGAGACAGAGCTGAGGTGCGGCGGAGATGGTGTCCGAGGGAGCGGCGGGACCTGGTCGCGGGAAGCACCATCTCCGCACCATGGACTCACAGTGCTCCGAGAAACAATGGAGGAGTTTCACTCCTGGTCCGAGGTGCCGGACAATGCGGCATTACAAAAGGAACATTATTGGGGAAGATGAGGCGTGCACGAGCCCATGGGCCGTTCACAGAGTACCACGTGCACGAGCGTACGATTTTGGCGCTCTGGAAGGGCCACTAACCCTAACCCTAGTTACTTTCTGCTTCACTGATTCATTTGCGATATTTTCCGGCAGAGAAAGACCAGCGGTCACTTGATGATATAGACTGTTTCCAGTCATGCCAGTCCAACAAAGAAGAAGGAAGGAAATTGAGTCAGACTGGACTGATGAAACAACAAAAAGGGGGCGGTTTGCCAAAACCCTCACTCACCATCGTGAATCTCAAACGCCAAACTCGTGATCTTCTGGGTGATGACCATCATTGGCCTTTGGGGGGAAGAGAGAGAGAGAGAGAGAGAGAGAGAGAGAGAGAGAGAGAGAGAGAGAGAGAGACAGAGTGGGGGGAGACAGAGAGAAAGAGAAAGAGAGATGTTAAGACAATAAAAAAATAAAAACAGACA
>JAOYMR010000010.1:3953775-3968779 GCA_025802075.1 Tenebrosternarchus preto | reverse complement strand
CTCTACCTAACCCAGGAGCCAACGTTTTAATCTCTACCTAACCCAGGAGCCAACGTTTTAATCTCTACCTAACCCAGGAGCCAACGTTTTAATCTCTACCTAACCCAGGAGCCAACGTTTTAATCTCTACCTAACCCAGGAGCCAACGTTTTAATCTCTACCTAACCCAGGAGCCAACGTTTTAATCTCTACCTAACCCAGAAGTCAACGTTTTAATCTCTACCTAACTCAAGAGCCAACATCTCAATAAAAAATCTATGCCTCTCCCTTTCACTCTACCTCTTACCTCTCTCTCTCTCTCTCTCTCTCTCTCTCTCTTCTAAACTAATATAAACTCATATCACATGAGATATAGAAGAGGGACTTCCCTTCCAGACAGAGCAGACCTATTTTTGGCAACCACAAACATTTGGCTGCTCATTTTCTTGGCCAACTGACAGGTCTAGAGCTGACGGGTCTAGAGCTGACGGGTCTAGAGCTGACGGGTCTAGAGCTGACTGTGGCCCCCGGACGCAGTAAAGCACGCCAGAACGTGACCAAAGTGAACCACCCCAAATACCCTCTGATACACTTAAAACCTTCACTTTGTCTGTTCCCAAGACTCTGGCTTTTTAAGGTCCTTATTTGCTGTAACCTAATATTGCTCAGTAGTTGATATACACTGACCAATATGTCAAGATGGCAAACAGCCTTCTTTCACATTTCAAAGTGCTTCAGTATCGCACCAAACCAACAACATTAGTGTTTCTGTCCAGTTCCTTATGCACAGCGCTGTACACCCTCCTGCACACTGCACAACCTGAACTGGTGTTCACAAACACAACGCAAAACACAAGCACCATATTACACAGAATACCACTGACCTTTACATTAATTACATATACACTATATTGCCAAAAGTATTCGCTCACCTTCCTTGACTCACATATGACCTTAAGTGACATCCAATTCCTAATCCATAGGGAGCGAATACTTTTGGCAATATAGTGCATAGTGCACCTATATATTCCTTTGGTCCTATTCATCTTCCTTTCCACACATTGTGTTCTTCCTGTCCATTACAAAGGATCAGGTGTTATTTTTAATAACAAGTAAACACAGAATGTACAGATGCTTATATAGTGTTGTTTATTTTATATATCTTTCTTCCTCTGGAACAAGGAGAGTCACACAGCTCGAACAATCCTGACACACTTGCCAGAAATGACAACATAAGGAAATTTACACTTACATTTAAGGAATTTAGCAGACGCTCTTATCGAGAGCGACTTACAAAAGTGCTTTATTGTTGGCTCACAGAATGTATCCTAGCCAGTAAGTAGGATAGAGTTCAATATACATTTGAACTAGAACATTGCTAACATGCAAGAATCACTGCTGATGCTAGTAGAAGCTCTATTAGACAATGACAAATACAGTAAGAAAGAATAACAAAGGAAATGTGTGGAAAGTGTTTTTCAGCACTTTTTTCAGTACTTTACCCAGTGAAGTCAGCCGAATACATGCCATAGTCAAACACATAGACCCTGGTGATCTGGCAGAAAGTGAGGTAACTCAGGGCAACCACAAAAGAATACCTGCAGAGAGGGGAACAGACAAGACATCCTGAATAAGTCTCAAAGCAGACTCAGGGTGGGAGACGAGGTGTGGTAAACCACCCTTCCACTGACCTGTTCAGAACTTCAAAACCCTTTAGTTGAACAGAGTTACTGGAGCTTTAGGCTGTCCTTCATTGACAGATAGGCATCACCTGACCAAGATCACTGAACACAAGACTAACACTATTTGGACAGTTTAGTTGAAATTAGGTGATGTCAATTTGTTTAAAGCAGGCAACATAAATCATATATCAGGAAAATGAACATGAGCAGAATCTGGAAAAAAAATCAAGAGTTTTTATCATATCTCTATCACCAGAAAATTGTTTGCTTTGACAACATAACACACATTTTCCAGATGCTAATTTATGAAAGATGTCTTGGTTAATTGTCTTGTTGAGAATCATGACAAGGAAGTTTTTTTTTATTTTTTATTAATAAACCAGTGCCACTGTAGCTTTAAGAATCTAAAGATAAATGGGTTGACAGTGAAGTCTGTATCCCAGCGTAGTAGCATCCAGTTTCCAGTGCACCACACCAACACCTCTGGAATTTTTAGCTTGGTGACGCTGCTGGCCCCAGTCCAAACCCCACGTCTGTCCTTCTGCATTGGATGAGGAGCCTGAGAAGTGGCACAGGCCTAAGACCCTCCCAGTTGGATTCCAAGGCTCTCCACTGGGGGCGGAGCGTTCCCAGTTGGATTCCAAGGCTCTCCACTGGGGGCGGAGCGTGGGCGGTCGCTCCTTCTATTCGAACAATGCCGGCTTAAGACGTCCGCATCCCTGTTCTCGCCGTTCGGAGGTGGCGGCTCGTCAGGCCTCAACACTGGTTGCCTTCATGAGATGGAGGCTTCACTGTGGAAGGCCTTGTTCTGGCAGTGGGCGGGAGACTCCGCCCTGTGGGCCGGACATCCCGCCTACACAGGGGTAAGGGTCGGAGAGCGCCACACAGAGCTGGCGTGCCGAATGAACCGAGGGTCAGCAGGTTCACCTAAACATTTGGTTTTATATAATCTAGAAAATAACCTGATCTTTCTTCATGGTGGACATACAAGGCTCGATTAGGACCGTATTCCAGTGAGGCAGGTGATGGCCGCAAAGCCATCCTGGTACAGTGTAATGCTGTTTACACCATCAATTCAACTGAGAGTTAGAAAGTGAGAATTACAAGAATGGAAGCCATCATAAAGGAAAGCCCCTGACGCAGTAAAAACACACACACTCCCGCGTAACAGCCATGGTGAACTAGCATGACATGAGGCAGTGACGGCCCAGGTGTGGAATCTTCACCTAAGGCAAACGTAAACAACCTCGGCTCTGTGGGGAAATCTAAGCACACGGTTCACATTACAGCTCTGCCGTGACCAACAATGCATTAGGAGTTTGCATTTCTGCACATGGCAAGTAAGCACGCGAACCCGTGCGTTTCCATGGCCACCGCGGGGGCTACATGAGGCAGGCGGACGTACCGTACGGTGAGTTATTATGCCTGCATTTGGACTACATATATGGCCAAAGTCATTAAGGCAGCGCATATTGTTTCCACAGTCTGAAATTAACCTGCATGGCCAGTTGCCTATACAATAGAACAGAGTATTACAGAATACAGACATAATGTGTATAGTGATAACAGGAAGGACTTGCATGTTCTCTTGGTTAAATTAAGGATTAGCCTCAACTAATGTAAAGTTATAGAGGTGTTGGAAAGCAAAAAGCTTGATTTGTTTGATTGTTAAGCCCTTCGATTCTCTTCTTTGCGCACAGAATGTTTCTCTGCATTATGTGTTGTCTCTACCAAGAACACAAGAGCAGGCAGCAGCACCTAAAACCTGGCAGAGCGAGGAAGGAAAGTCGATCTGATCAATAGCATCTATTCATCGTCTAGTCATCCGAGGTTATTAAGGTGGAGTGCAGCTTGACTTCTGTGGCTTATTGACACCCGAGCGATGGCGCGGCTCGTTATTGACACCCGAGCGATGGCGCGGCTCGCGTGCCGAGGCCCTCGGAGGCCCTGGCACTAGCGGGCTCTTCTGGCTTGCCGCCACGCCTCCCCCGATTTGCTGCGTGCCTCCTCGGACGGCATCTTTCAAAGCGAGGGCGAACGGAAGGCTTTGGGGAGGAGTGTAGGAGCTCTTCTCTGCGCCCAGCAGATGGAGCTCCGTCTTCAGGAAGAGCGTCAGGGCCGATCCGTGTCTGGAGCGGAGAACAGGCCGTAAACGTGTCATCAGGCACGCCAAGAGAAGTTGCCGTTTGGCCAAGCAGGGCTTGTTCCAGCTTTTTTAGGATTCTACAAGGTACGCAATACCTCGCCTTCTAGGAACGGCGAGGGAGTGTCAAGCGTGCGTGGCTGTCAGCGTGGGCATGGATGTGTTTCTCCTCACCACCCCCAGGTGCTGGAGAAACGTTGAGCATACGGTCCCAAGGCTTCTAGCACAGCCTCAGGATATACAAACACTAACGCCTGTGGCAGGCGCATGCGTAGGCTGTCGTTTTTATGAAATGGCAAAGCGTTTACGCTTCATTTGTATGTTATGACCGAGTGGTTTCACTGAACTGTGTCCCTTGCAGTAAACTTCCTTGTTTTGCTGTTTGAGCCAGACTCGACCGTTTGTGCCCACTGAGCTCCTGCAGAAAGGGACAGAGGGTTATTTCTTACTGCGGATGAAGAAAGAGCTGATTCTGTGGGCGCTGCAGGCGGCACACGGTGTGAGTCCGTCCCAGTGCGTCAGTCCCCCACCACAACTTTAGCTCCATCAACCACAACCACACTCTCTGTTCTTTCTGTGGCTCAGCTCTTTTCTCAGTTTCCTCTAATCTTCAGATTTTTTCCGTTCCATATCTTTTTTTTTTTTTTTTTTTTTACCTCATGTGTTAGCTGAGAAGACTAGTGTGGACCTGACGAATTACTGTGCTGCAAAACTACCAGATGCCCATGGAAGCAACATCACCACTTCCAGTTCCTTCACTGTGCCATGGCAGGAGAAGGACTAATGTTGTACTGGGACCACAGTCAATTCCAAGAGTGAGGATATAAATTTTACATAATGAAGGTATATGGCCATTAAGATAACAAGGTTTTTAACAGGGTTAGACTAAACTTTTTAACACATTATTTACATTTTTAACACACTATTTAAAAACTGAGTAAGTTAATTAATTTCTTGATTTTTTAATAAGCCTACTGTTAGCATGGCCTTCACAGGGAGACAATAAAAAGGTAATACACAAACAACTGATGACTAAGCAAACACTGTTCCACTGTGAAGTCACCCATGACACCTGTTTGCTAAAGGAATACTAGATGGCATGGTTTTCTGTATGTTAGTAATGTACACTCAAGTGAACAGCAGCATGAGAATGATCCTTCACACAGTGAGAGGTCAAAAAATATGTCATTTTGCCTGCATGCAAAAAGTACCTCAACCCCAAATCAAGGTTCATGTTAGCATGAGAATATTTGCTTTTTAAGCTCACTGACACAAATCAGGCCTGTCTGACCAGTTGCTCAGCCAAGTCGCATCGTAAATCTGCTGAATGTTCGAAATTTGGCTGTTAAAACCATACATCACCAACGTCTGGTTGCCACGTACTCTGTGATTAATTCCTCTGAAGGTCAACCTCTGCCCTGACAAGTTCCAGTATTGCAAAAGCCATGCATCAGTGACCTCATCCTGGATACTTGTCACTGTGACCAGTCAGGTTTGCACAGGGGCCACGTTGAGGCGCACCTGCCCTTTGATTACTTTCAGGAAGGCCGGCTCTGGAACGTTCTAAAGCTGACGCAACCTTCAACCTGGGAAGGTGTGACTGGTCTGGAATAAACCTAGTTATTACCTACTGGAAAAAAAAGAGAAATCTCATCCATAGCAGCATTAAGTGGCTACTATCGTCATAAGATCAGAGTCCTAACTTATCTGGAGGCCAGTTATCTACTTGATCTCAATATTATTAGTAGTATGTACTGAGTCGTGCTATTTAAAGCTAGCTGTTCCTGGCAGGAGACCATCAATACAGAGTCCAAAACAGTCATGAGCCTTCAGATCAGCTGGGATAACCTCTGCATAAGGGTGTGACAGCACCAACACACACACACACACACACACACACACACACACACACACACACACACACACACACACACACACACACACACACACACGGCATTTTTGGTTCTGGTGGTCAAGAACTGGAGACAGTGAGGAGTCTGACTAGTATGTTGCACATGGCCCTCTAGATCAAAGAGGGCTTTCACTTAAATGTCTTATTCTAAATCACAAATCTTATAAATATTTTACTAAATATGCATCAGGCTTTTTTTTACGTTGTGTTTGAGTAAGTGTTGAGTGTTTGAGATAAGTAGTAAAAAAATATTATTTTAAGGTGAAAGTTTTTTTCGGCTGCTTTGTGTCTAAAACCCACCAGAAGACAATATGCAAATTTATAGGTACTCATACCCTCATGCAGTCTCCACAGTGGCCATGGGAACACACATGCATGACCGTTGCTTTCACAATGTTATCATAATGAGAAACTCGCAAGCTGAACAGACAGTGAGTGTGTGTGATATATGTTCTGAGTCATGCAGTTAAAACACTGGCCTCTCATGCAAAAAAAAAAAAAAAAGTATCAAAAGTAGGTATTGTTTTTGGTGTCGGTATAAAATCCAAGGTAGTGGCATCAGTACGACGAAAAAAAGATCAAAATCATAGCCGGAGACAAGCGCTGGTGTCAGTACTTACTTGTGCATGTGTTCTACCCCAGTGAAGATCATAATTCCATATGTGAGTCCACTCTGAACCAGGAAGTGTAAGGCGTACCTACAACAGAACACAGGAGAGGCCTGGTTAAACCACGGAGCAGGGTCTGATCTGCTAGTGCTTCACTGGGGTTTCTTCCCCCGTGAAACGGGGCTGCGAGATGAAGAGCAATCAAAGCAACCATCACAACACTGCATCCCATCGTTTTGCTGGCCAGCATTCTGCAGCACTCGTTTCGTTGATTTAAATACGGCATCCTGTTAAATCAGTCCATACCATTCATTTTACAATAACAAACTGTACATTTCGATTACAGCAATTACAGCACAGCTGTAAGACTCTGGGGTGTCAGGCAGGCTTTTCCCAGCATGTCCTCTTTCAGTCACATGACACAGGTTAGCACATTACAACAAATGTTTGTACAGGGCAGTTCCCATCCATGAACAGCTTGTGATGAACATACAAAGTCTTTGAGACAGACGGACTATTAGTAACGCTGTGGTTACTGGTTTTCCCTCACCATGTGGTTCCCTATCATGCTACAGAACACAGAGAGCCACACTGATGTGAACAGCTAGCAAGGTCTCTGGTGATTTAACAGTTTAGCAGTTGTTTTGCAAAGTAACCACATGTGCAAAACAGGCTATACATTTAAATGAACGCATTACAAGTGCTTTAACAAAGCAACATGGATAAGTGAGCAAATAACAGGAGTTGACTGTGATCAAACCAGTGAAAGGAACAACAGTTATTACAGATTTATCAAACTACCAAACAGATAGTGTACATCTAAAAAACAGCATCTAAGACACCATCATACATGCTGGTTAAACGTGTCAAAAATGACTTTGAAAACAGTAATTGGATAAATAAAAAAGTGGATGTTCCTAGCGCCCCAAGACTGTGCCTGATGGAGAACACCTAGAACTATACAACCTAGAAGTGTAGAACAAAGAACTGTAGGTGGACCCAGTTACATTGCAACTTTTCTTTTTCACACATTTTGTGCCAAACACGGTTTTTCTGGTCAGGGTTCAGTTTTGTTGACAGATCCTGACTGAACCGTGATACGAGTTCCGTTGTTTAATCACTGCCACCAAGGCATGACTCTTAGCTGACCTCAAGATCTTGAAAAAAATGATCACAAGGTTCAGTAACACTGTCACTTGTGACTTAATCACACCAGAAACCCAAATCGTGTTTCCATATCTACAGCAAAACATAAAGTCACATTTAAAAAACCCAAAGGAGAACAGGTCTGGACAAATCTGTCCATATGACTCAACTACAACAGATTACATAATTTTTTTTACCAACTATTTGGGTCAAATGCACCGTTTACAAACCACATATAAAATTACAGGTTAGCTACGACCAATGGTGTTGGATGCTATGGTTCAATGGTTATTTATCAGACTGAGCTGAGCAAGTCCCAACACACACCCAGGAACATCCCCAATGCAACAGCTACATAAGCCATATAGGAGAATTCAGAAAAACTAACCATTTCCTATCTTCTGGACTTCCCTCACACAAATCCAACAAGCAGACGCAGACCTAATAGCCTCCACCAAGGGTCCATACCTGCCTTTAGACCAAATGGCCTCCAACAGGGGTCCATACCTCTCTCTGGACCAAACAGCCTCTTCCTGCCTCAAGGTTGAAAGGCATGGGGAGAGAGAATTTTCAGCGGTCTAATTCAGAGTTCGAGTATTTACACTTGCAAGGACATCCTAACCCTCTCAAGACTGGAGCACCATAAATTTTTTTGCAGTTAGAGAGGAAGAGATGCATCAGAGACTACATGTCAGTGTAGTGGGGCAAGAACATTTTGAGATTTAGTGGTTCCATATAAGCCATCAGACAACCTTTGCTGGTGACATGTCATCAATACCCAGCAAAAAAAAAAAAACTTGTGGATCTTTAGTGAAGATAAAACAGTCATTTGGTTAACATCTCCACCAGTCCGCATGTTTGTATTTTCTTTGTGGTTGAACACTAATGCACATATACAGAGTCAGGAAGATTATGGACTTAATCAATATTTATTATATCATTAGAATTTTGTGGGAGGAGCTAACAGAGTTCAGCAGAATTGTTCTGTCAACACACCTCAAAACAAGTGTTCTTATTAGCAGCTTTGATTCAGTAATGCGATGTAAAATTTTGAAGTACACTTTGATGTACACAAAATTTTTACATTTCAATAGCTGACAAAATTATAACTTTTTTTGTAAGTTTATTAGAAACCCTTGTTCTAAACAACTTGGATATGTACAATTAAAGAGTGTAGTTCATTTGCACAGCAATGAGGCTAACACATCCAGCAATGAGGCTAACGCATCCAGCAATGAGGCTAACGCATCCAGCATCACTTCTGTGCTTGAGAAACTGAAGAGTGTTGAGAATGGTCTCCCACCCAAATGTCCAATCACAAGTGATCCATTGGTCAGAAATTATGTCAGTCAATAGCAATCCACTTCAGTGATGTGAAGTTTTTTTTCCCCCTGAAGTAATTAGCTTAGCTACACTTCTATGATTGCTCATTATTCTCTGAAGTAAGGTCAATCAGTGCTAACATCAAACTAATGCATATTTGCTTTAAATTACTATTTAAAACTCAGTATCTTCTTAGGCGGTTACAGAAGATGAATCCAGAAGATGTTTCCTGTACTGAGATTTTATGGCAGCCGTTACATGGGCTGACATCCAGTACAGTATGTGTGGCCCTGACCTGTCCGTTATACTGTAACCAACAACCAGATCGTTTTATCGCTACAAAACAATGAACAGTTCATAACGCAGAGGTTGAAAAGGTTTTGCGGAAACTCTGCAAACTACTTTTTGAAGAGGAACGCTGTAAAGCAGAATGTACCCCAGAATGAGATAGCAGGGCAGAGCATCGTTCTCAGGCTGCAGGATATGTACTGAACCTTGTAACATCCAGTATACCATTAAAAACACACACACACACACACACACACACACTTACCAGCCAAAGCAGAAGAGGGCCAGGTAGAAGCCCAGCAGTGTGGCTACAACATGGCGGATAAAGGGACTGGTCTTGCTGGGATGCAGATAGAGCCGGAACCAGCAGGCAGTGAACAGGGCGAAGAGCTGGCAGACCACAAAATTAACCTGAGAGACACAGACAGAGCGGACGACAGGTGACGGGAAGTCAAAGGACAGGAAGTCAGAGGACATGACAGTTGACAGAGATGAGCAAGAAAGAAATGTAAGAGGTTAAGGTTTCACTTCCACTGTCTCTCTTCAAAATGTTTTCCTTGCGCTTGGTACACTTTGGTACTCCTAGATTAGAAACACACAAATATGAGTTTGGTCACACATCGTGTAAGCCTGTTCAGTTCACTGTAGAAAAGAGATGTACTTTGCATTCAACATCTGTAGCAAAGAAATACACAATTGGCTCCCTCTGTCATAGACGCAGCCGTTGGGATAACAGTGTGATAAAACGGACTTCTCACATGCACAACAAGCTCAACGTAAACTATTAAATGGTAAAACGGGTATCATTTCTTTGTATTAAACTCAAATGTCAGCAGAGGGGTTCTACCTGATTCATATCAAGCCCTGGCTTTGTTAACATGTCTACATCCGCATCTATCGACAGTATCGTTCAAGCTGTCGAAATCCTACTGCCTGTTATCAGTGATGGATGACTACTATGGGACATAATCTCTCCTTATGTCCCAACACGCCCTGACATGACCTGGTGGACACAGAAATCACAGGGCTGAGAAGCTTAGCCAGCCCAGCCTTATAAAGAACGGAGCTGCTGCCTCACACATCCACACAGCAGCAAATACGTGTAATCACAGGGTTTTAGAGCTGCATGTGTAACTAAGGTACATACACAGCAAACACACAGGGAAAATATTTACAGAAAAGAAAAAAAAAAAACCTACTCTCACCTCTATGCTAACATCTACAAATACACTGCCGCCACTCGTGGGTACGGCTCGAGCGTTGACTAGCAGGTCTGCGTAGTATTTGTGTACCGTATATTTAAAAAGAACTGAACACAATAGGCGTTGTGTTTACATTTTGTCACTTCCGTTCTCGCAGCTCAAGGTGAGTGAGGGGACGCCACGTTTTACCATGACGGACTCAAAATGCCGTTAGAGGCAGAACATGAGTGACGTGTAGAGGCCTGTGGGATCCAGGATACTGACATCCGATCAGGGCAGTGGCATCGGAAGTGCGAGTTATGAAGAAGGAACACACCAAACATCTCCTTACCCTGCCCATATATTCACTACAGCAAGCAGACAAAAAGGTCTTCGTCCTGCGTTAAATCTCTTGGCGTGAGAGTTCCTCTTCTTCTTTATCTCCTGGCTACCTGGTTTCTCCTAACCACGCCCAATGCTTATCTTTAAAGAAGAGGCTCAAAGGTCAAAGGAGGGTCAAAGCTGACCCAGAGCGGAGATGGTGGTTTGTTCACCAGGAACATAGGTCACCAGGTTTGTTCACCAGGAACGTGTGCTGAAAACAGCACACAAAAGTAAAAAAAAAACAAAACAAAAAAACACCAAGACATTGAAGGACACTAGAAGACGGCAAGTATATCCTCACCACACAATTTAAAAAAACTTTATTTAACAAAGTATAATTAGCCATGCACAGTTATTGATAGCCATCCTTAAACAGCAGTAGTGAGTTTGTGATTATAGGATGCCTTCCAACCCAGCAACACCACTATACTTGGTACAGTCAGACCGGTCCTCACTACCAACTGCCAGGGCACAACAATGCCAGTGTCACTGCTAGACTGTGTACACTGATCAATAATAAAGCAGTTTTTATTATGGATCAGTCGTTGTAAATAGTGCTCAAATAATCAAATAGTCAAATAATATCAGATCAACAGTGGCAGTAATGTGTGAAACTGAATGGTTCATGGTCTTGGCTGACAGCGCCTGCTCCCCAATGTTAACTCTCCTCGGCAGGTGATCGGGGCATGTTGGGGTGAGGGGAGCTGTTCCGTTGCCCAGCTGAAGCTGCTTTTGCCCCACAGTGCCGAGCACATGTTCAAGGGGTGGCTGGACTGAGCAATGACCAGAGAGACTTTTATCCCCCCCTAACACACAACGCCATGTTGTCGGTGTGCTTACTGTGGGTTTATATGCATATGGGTGTGTGTGTGTGTGTGTGTGTGTGTGTGTGTGTGTGTGTGTGTATCTGCATTTTATTTGTGGAAAAAGGTTTCATTGTGGCATGAAATTCCTGTGTCAACACCAACACTGTCTATAGGATTACATAAATCAAAGAAACATACATCATATATATTATCACACCATAGTATCATTACCATGCGCATCAACGCACAGAAAAAAGTCATGGAATCTTGTTAAACAGGGCGTGGCCTGAGTCAGGTCCCATCCCACTGGGCCATGCCCACTCATTCCTCATTAGCATACCGTCATTCACGTTCACTCCGCATCGCTAAAAACGACCTCTGTGTCCTCAGATCCGGAGCCTGTGCTATTCATTACACCATGCTGAACTTGAGCAGGTGAAAGGAGGAGTGGCCACAATCACACTCATCACATCTGCTCCCTGGGCATGTGCGCAGACATCTAACTGGCTTTGGATCCTGGGCAGCTTCTCAGAGTCTCCTCACCGCACTGCCTCCTCACCGTCAGCTTTCGGACTCGTTTGCATAACTGGCAATAGTCTGATTTGTTCTCTTCTCTCCCCTCGTTAGCCCCATATTCCTTCCTGCTGGCTAATGTGTACGTGCTGACATGGATGCTGACGTGATTTGGATAATTCCTTTAAAAATCCAACTCGGCTACACTCCAGTCACGAAGACTAGGGTTGGAGACTAGGTGTGTAACGTCTTTTCCAAATCCCATAAGCTCATTTTTAGAAATGACACATAAATAAAAGACAGTGTGCAGACTTGTGTTACACATCCCAGTTTGGATCACATATAGAAGCACAGACACCCTGTATCAGGCTCTCAGAGGGGTGGGGGTGTAGGGAAGTGATGGAGCTGATGGCTTCTCTATGGCCTCATGACTTCACCCCCACCACGAGCAACTCCTTTTCTTCATATATGACAACTCAAGCTGTTTTAAGCCAGAGGGTCCTGTGATGTCACATGGATTCTGACCCAAAACTGTGAACCTTTTCCTCCAGCTGTGCCCGAGTGTGTGAGGTTCCCCACTGCCACCAGAGCACGCACAGACAGATAGACACAAACGCAGTGTTACATGTCTCTCTCTCTCTCTCTCTCTCACACACACACACACACACACACACACACACACACACCCCCGTCCCTGCAGTCCCGATTTCAACTCTGAAGTGGAAAACAAGCTGCCATCTGCTTGAATGAGTCCCCTTAGACCAGCCCCAGGAGACTACAGTGTAAAGAGCTGCAGACCCCACAGGACACAATATCTTACTTTTTTTTATTCTGTCTCTCTTTTTTTTCATTTCAAATCTGCAAAGTAGCTTATCACTGTATGCTCTGAACACCACAGCAGGAAATGCTAGCGATAATTTAGGGCTGGACAATAACTCAATATCACTAAATATCGCGATAGAAATTATTTCAATACCGGTGATATGATTTTTTTAAACACATTTCCAAAATTTTGATAAACTTTATTTACAACATCTGCTGTGACCGACGTTCATTACAGGGCCTGCTATCAGTTCACTGCATTCAAGCCAAGCTGAAAAAGCAGAATGCAGTGATTGATGATGTAGACCACAGGCACCAGTACTCAGCAATAGCAATAGGTAGGCTCTGTTCGGCTAGACGCCAACACGGCACGTTCTAGTTTAACAAATGTTAAGAAAAAAAATTCTATATATTATTCCTGTATTTTATTAATTTCATGGGAAATCATACTTTTCATTTTTATAGCGCTGTTTCTCATTTGTTTCGATGGTTAATGGGAGTATTGAAATATTTCGGTATTTCTGTGAACACGTAGTTTTGTTACTCAGTTTCTCTGTGGTGTGGATTTTCCATCAGTCTGCAGTCAACCTAGATGAGGAAAGTACGTTTTACACAGGGCCCTACATTTTGTCATAAACGTTATCGTAGTTTAATAATATAAATATTGTATGATACTCTACCGAAGTGTCAGTCACATGATTTTTATTCATTAGTAGACTAATATCCTAGCTACTAGTAGTGATAGACGGTAGGAAACTGTTCCTTGCTAATTCTTCAAATGTATGTCGCTTTTCTTTGGTGTGTGTTAGGAGCTCTGAGCTCTTTCATGTTCCTTTTCCTGGCTGAAGAACTTTTGTTTCATCTTATGCACATAAGAATAAGATAATCAGCCTGTGTTGTAGTTTGAAGATATTAATATTGACAAAGCCAACGGTGATTTCATATTTCGTGTTTGTATATGAAGGCTGAATACAAATAAAAGATGAACACTGATTTATTTGTACTATTTTTAGTTCTAAAGTTTATATAGTTTTATAGGAGGAGGTTTCATAGACTTGACAAATTAATTTTTAATTTTTCAGATGTTTGTAGGTACAGACATCTGTTGTGGACTTTCTTGGCAGTTTCTCCTGTGGCTTTTATATTGTTCAAATCAATATCGGATATCGAATCATATCGACCAAAATTAAGAAATATATCGTGATATAAATTTTGCTCGTATTGTCCAGCCTACGATAATTTAAAACAAAATAGGGCAGACAGAACAGGGTTCAGGAAGCAGTGACTCCACTCAGTGAAACAGTTAATGCTCCAGTGGCCTGTATTTGAACTGAAGAGCCATGACTACTGACAGCTGTTCTGAATGCTAAAATACTGATGCCTACTAACTAAAGATAACCCTGCTGGAATTAACCCATCCCAATGTATCACTGCATCACAGCAATCTTTCAAGCAGATATAAAACTAAACAAAGCGTATAAATGCCTGCATGTGAATGTGGGGATTTCTCTAAGCATTAGCTTTTGAATTAGTGGAACATTTCTACATGAAGCTGATATAGGTGTTGGGGTTGGAGTTAAACAGGCTCAGGCACTGGACAAAGGCCTCTGCTCAGCGAAAAGGACATACAGCACACGTTTGTTATACCTACACTTTTTACCATCAGCATGGATGACACACCTTTGTGTCATTCTCCAAAAGTGAAGAGACTTTCCCCTCAATCACGCGAACGTACGCAGAGCCTTGACTAGGAACTCGATTCAAATGATTCAAAGTGAAAATCAATACGAAATGCAGACAACGGCAGTTTGCACAACACAATGAGACTTTCACATGGCTGATTTACTCCTTTGTGTTGAGACTTCCCAAGTGCCAGGTGTGGTCGCCAACACAAGAAACACTGGCAATGTGGCATAGAAAAAAACAAAGGAAAAGCAATGCCATCTTCCAACGGTATAAGATGCCCTTGAAACTTCCCAAAATCATATGAATAATGTACAAACCTGAACATCTTATCATTCGGATATAACACAACACAGTACAAAAGGAGGAAAAGAAAGAAGTAATGTGTGCGGGGGGGGGGGGGGGGGGGGGTATTTAAATTAGGTAAAAAAATTTTATTTTAAAAAAAAAAATTTATTTTTAAATAAAAAACAAGGAAATTTTTTTGAAAAATAAGGCTAATTTAAAAAAAAAAAAAAAATTTAATATTAAAAA
>JAOYMR010000010.1:3897741-3953675 GCA_025802075.1 Tenebrosternarchus preto | reverse complement strand
CCCCCCCCCCCCCCCCCCCCCCCCCCCCCCCCCCCCCCCCCCCCCCCCCCCCCCCCCCCCCCCCCCCCCCCCTTCAGTGTCATACTGCTCACACACACAGAAGGCTTGAGAATATTCGCCTCAGGACAGATACAAATATGCAGGCTTGTTCTGCAAACCCTGAGAGCTGTGATCATGGCTCTCCGTGACCCAGCGGGTCAACCACTGCGTCTTTCAAGCAGGCAGGCCTTTCTTGCACTCACTCATCTTTGTTTATAGACATGTAATGTAGAGGAATCGCTGCGATCAATCCAATTACAGTTTGTGATGCAATGATATAAAGCAATTATTTGTGGGTCAGTAGGTTCCAGAGCTGCAGAACCCCAGCAGAAGAGACAGTGTGGTCAGAGGGAGGCACTGGGAGCCCAGTGTCCCGTACAGCTCAGTGCTTTATTTAATGGACAGAGAGCAGGAACTGTAGCAGTGGCAGTTGATTATCCTGGGTAACATAAAGGAAATGCAGGTCAATATGACCCTGCTACTAATGCAATAAAATGACAATAAAATTCTTGCAGGAAAATGAAAATATGCAGCAGATGAATGTACATTTGCTGGTGGATATCCAGTGTACTGGTGACGGCAGTTATCCACTCTTAATCTACTCACTCACTCCTGTCTTGTATTACTAGGAGAGAGGAGAGAAGGACTTCACCAGTCTGGCTTGAAAACATGAATGCAAATGATAAATATTTTTGCCTACATTCACCCCAAAATGTTATGTCATCAGCAGTCTGTTGAGATATAGAAAATCTTTTTTATATAAATATAATGTAAACTCTAAGGCATTTATCGGGTTGTTGCGCCATTCATAAATCACTAAGATTAATCGTTAACATACACGGGATCCTTCTGACATAAGGACTCACTAAGCCTGTTCTGTCTGTCCTCGCTTCGTAAATTACTCTCGCTAACACAAAAGGCCTCAGCAGGAGGGAAATGATCTAGCTTGCTGTGCATATTCTGGGAAGCCTAGGTAGACACTGGATAAGTGGAAATCTTGGTGGAAATTGAGAATTTTTGTATAACAGGATAAAAAAAATAAAAGCCTAAATCTCTGGGGAAAAAAATAGTTGAGTGAGGTCTGAAGAGCCTGTATTAGAAAGCTTACGTTCTATGGCCTATGTGGTTCCTACAGTAGCAAAGCAAGACTTGTTTGTTTACTGTCGGAAGGTTTAAAATGGTGTATACAAGTGACCAACTGCACAGCAAAGCGTATCTAAGCTTAAAAAAAAAGATCGACCGGTTGTGCTTGATGTTGCTAGGACCTTGTTGAACAGGTGTGAGACTTGCAATGCATAAAAATCATATGGAACCACCAAGGACTCTTTACGAATACTGGGGGCAGGTGTCCCGAGGAATTGAACAGGGTTAGGGCTGCGCTGAACAGTTGTGGTATTTAATCTAATGTATTTCATCATTTAATAACACATTTCTTATTTCTTCTTAAAATTTGTGTATAGTTTAAATTGTATTCGAAGATTTCTAAGATTCATTAGTTGGACAGAAGCTGTAAAAATCTTCAGCTGTAAAAGCTTCTGATCAGAAATGTGACACCAGCACTTCGGTGACATGTTAACCTAATGGTGCTCCTCCTGACTAGTTGGGAATACTTAATTAGTCAGTATATTCTTATGTTCTTGGAAATGGAGCAACAGGTATCAGTGCTCATTATGGTGTGATCTCTAACACTGCGTATCAGTGTCTATAGGAGACATTTAAATGTAGGAAGGGTTTATTTCATTTGCTGAGTAAGCTGAGACTAGGATGAAGAAGTCATGCTTAGCTTCACATTGCTACCAGGTCTTTTAAGAAGTGTGATTAAATTGCTGTGGCATGGGATCTGTCCACAAACACTGTCTGGCATGTAGAGAAAAGCCAACTGGTCTGATTACCAAGAATGGAAGAATCTGGTACTGGGAGTTTTTTTCTGGTGAACAATGTGGTCTACTACAAATCTCTTCAATACTGGTGGGAACAGATAGAAAACATTTTTCAATACAATAAAATGTTCTGTAAGTGCTCTCTAATCACACATGGATGTTTGGACCCCGGTGTGACTTTTACTCTGGACAAGTACCAGGTGGTGCTGGAGTTCTGGCTTCATTCCTTTTGCAACTTGCAACGGTTGTGTACAACAATGCACCAGAAATACAAAAATTCTCATATCAATTTGTGGCCATTGACCATA
This sequence comes from Tenebrosternarchus preto, assembly GCA_025802075.1. NCBI lineage: Eukaryota > Metazoa > Chordata > Actinopteri > Gymnotiformes > Apteronotidae > Tenebrosternarchus > Tenebrosternarchus preto. The sequence goes on along the minus strand of JAOYMR010000010.1, from coordinate 3,951,448 downwards.
CACATCTGAAGGAGAAATGCCATTGGAGAAGGAATATATTTCCAAACAAGACACAGCAGTTCAGAAGTTCGCTAGATATTGGATGAAAATACAGGGTGCTTACAAGAGCAGTGCATATTTGATCAGGACATTGCACCAGGTGGAAATCATTCAGCCTCATGGTATGAATGAACAATGTACCCCATAAACATTTCAGCTAATGCTCTGAACAAACAGGCTTTATCAGAACAGGCTGAGGAGGTAACAGATGTACAAGGTTTCATCCAGGTGAATGTGAGCAGTGTTCCCCACTTCAGACTGGACCTGCATTTTGCTGTAGTCTCTCCTCCTATAAAAGGTTTCATTGTCCTTGATTGCTTGGTTTCAGGTGTGTTGGGAAGTTGACAGATCAATAATGTTCAGTGAGGTTCCATGAGGACAAGATTATGAAACATTTTTTTAAGAGAGCGTTCTGAATTCCACAAGAGAAACGTGTGTTGGGTTAAACCTGCCAAACTGACAGTAGGTGCCCTGGGAACATACTCCAGGGAGTGCACCTAGGTTCTAAATATCACACCGGCATGAGTCTCCACTATCTCCACACTACATCTGACCAGCTGACAACACATGGTCTCCATGTCTTCCCCCATGGGTGTCTGTACAACTGAGAGGCATCTAAGCACATTTACAGACAGGCTCGGCAGGCCACTGCTACAGTAAATCCCAGCACGAAAACAAATCCACCACAACACAAAGGGCAGAGATAAGAAACCACAGTGACAGAAATGATCGCTGAACAAAGCAACACTTTAGCTTGGGCTCAGCTCCAAATTGCCAAAAGAGAGGGAGGGAGGGGATGATAGCCATGCAGTTTCCCTCAGGGCCTTTTCTAACGCTGGTCACTTTACCCACCAAGACTACCCTGAGTCAACCGTATCTGGTTGTGCTATCCATTAGGCATATACATCAGCTGTGGTAAAACATTTAAAAGAAGCTAGAAATTCAAGACGGTGGTGATAGATAGGGAGGGTAGAATCCATGCGAGAGTTTCATAACGTGCTTAAGTAATATCCCAAAAATCTTTAGATCAGCTTACAAAAAACAGTTCATGGCTGAAAGAGACATGTGGACAAAGAGGGTTTGAAATGCAAGAGTAAAATCCATGCCAACTGACACTAACCCAGGAGACAGATGATTCACACTTCAGTCCCTGAGGCCGCAGCTCTAATACATTTATCTGGAAGGGCTCCATCTAATAGTCGGCACATGCTCAGCAAATCTCTAAAGTCCAGCTAGATGATATGGGCAGAATTTCAGCAAAATATCATTATCTCAATTTGGCCTTAGAGAAAGAAAAAAAAAAGATCATCCCCTTTATTAAGTTACCTATTCAGTTCCCTGTAGTTTGCATTTCCATTCAAATTGGCCTAAATACCTTATGGGACTATATTATTATTATGTGAGCTAAGTTGGATTTTTAAAAAGTCCAAGCATAGCTTCCTGGGGGGAGGTGGCCATCTGCTTCCTGACTGTCAGCCTCCCCGCAGACTGGAGGGGAGAGCAGGAGGAAAACGAGGCAGACTGAGCGTCAAACGGCGGCCGTGCCCCAGCGACGGCTCGCAGGGTGCAGCCCGAATTCTGCACGACTCGAGCCCCAATGCCGCCGGAGCAGAGGCGCCTGTGATTCCTAAAGGAGCAGCGGTTTTCATCTTTGCTCGACGAATCAATCCGCCAGACCCTCGCCTCGGTTACGCTCGACCCCTAAAGCAGAACCGCCAAGCAAAACACGATGATGACACTAAAGATGATGAAAATAAAAGTAAACAAGAACAGATCCTGATACTTGTCAAAGCAGATTCTGATCAACTCCAAGATCAACACTAAGGAGTGCAAACGTCATATATTTTTAATCACATATGGATATCAAGAGATGTGGTTTGAAGTGTCGAGCAGCTTCTCACGCTTCCTCCATCACTGAGGCCCCTTATCACGAGCGACAGGGCCTCGGCTGCTTCTGTGCATGTTGATGCAATGAGCATGGCTTCCATGCATGGGCTATAAATAGGCTAGCAATCAAGGCTTCACCACAGGAAAGTGCTAGCGTCCACTGTGCCCCTCTCGGCACAGCCAGGCCACTGCTAGGCAAGCAATGTGCAGCACCCAAGATAGGGCTGGATAATATATCGTTTGTTAATCATTATCGCAATATTTAAATGAACCCTTTAAAACACTGGAAAACTCAGTACAGTGCACACACTCACCAGGTTCTGTGGAATCCAAGTATAGGCAAAGTAAATAATGAAACTAAATGACAATTTTGTTAAAAGACAAGGCAAAATCACAAACTGATGTCTTTGTATGTGATAAAATCAGAATTACCAACAGGTAGCTAGTTCTAGCTACTTTGACATGTTACTGAAAGCACTTGGATCTGTTATCAAGCTGTGTAATGGCAGCTAACTAGGCAACATAATCTTATCTAACATTGTCCATTAACTAACATTGACCACTTCTGCAAGTGGATATAGCTATGTATACAGGAAGGGATAGTGTGCAAACCCAATTGTAACGTGGTGAGACCAAGTCCAAATCTAAACCAAGACACAGCAGGTGGGAGAGATCAAGCTGACACCAAGATGGCGGAGTTTGAGTCAAGGTCAAAGCTAGAAAAATGTCTGCTCAATTCAAAACCACAAATCTGAATAATTCATTTTTAGTTTTGATGACTATTATGATTTGTTTCCATTTTATTCATAGATGTGTGCCAAACAAACAAACCAAAATAGTAAATCTTTGCATTAGCCAGAAGGCTAATGGTAAACTCTACTTATCTTAATCCACAATGCTAACTTAAATGTAATAGCAGGCTGCACTGTGATGATAACTATCATTAAACATGATGTTGTAAATGCTGGGCTGATTTGTGATGAACTAATGAGACTTCCACCCTATTGTTATCATTCCGTTTGTTAATAGACAATCCTTAACATGACACTGGATAGTCGATATTCGCAAGTCTCAAGCGTGCATGACGTACCTATACCTGAACCAAAGAGATCCACCATGATGATGACCAAAGAGATCCACCATGATGATGACCATGATGATGACGACATCCACCACGACGATGATGACATTCTTCCGTAAGCTTAATGTGAAGTTAAATGTGCAATTAACTCGGGATTTACACAATAAAAAAGACAGCTATGATTTAGGAAACTTCCTCAGTGTCCTCAAGCGGTATTGGGGTAACTATAGCCGTGTTTCTAAAACGCTTGTTGCCCCTTATCTAGCTGCCGTTCTTGAACTTCTGAAGACCAAAACAGTAATGTTAAACTAAGCCACTGCCATTACAGGCCTGGTATCAGGTAAATAAATGTCAGTCTATTGCTGGAAGACCCCAATAAATGTCTGAAGGACACATATGATTGTTTTCATCAGTTAAGTCATCATAACTTGCACTCACTAATTTGTGTTCATGCATGAACTTTCAGTAACTCTTTACTGAAGGTCAATATTTAAAAGTACTTTATAGCCCTTAATGACAAATAAGTTAATAAATACATAAACATTTATGAATCCTTATTCCAACAAGCATAAGCTGTCATAAAAGGAGCCTTTGTCAACTTTGCTGATAAGGATTTCTGGTGACATTAAAGTGTATGATTACACTTTGTGACTTTTTGTATGTGTGTGTGTGTTTCCTGATGATATGACAGCTTACCAAATGAGGCTATTGGTAAAATGTAACTTTATTTAAGTGATGCCTTCAAACAGATGCCTTGTAGCACCTCCGGTACTGTTGTAACAATGACATGAAAAATTGCTGTGTAACAGAACGTATTGCTAAGTTTTTGACACGACAGTTTTTAACCTGCAGATTTCAGTATATTTTATTTGGCTCTTTTGACAACTGTAATCAATTTATCAACTTTTAAAACACATATGCACATTTTTCGTGTTTATCAATAGCTCTTTAGCAGCCAAAAAAGGCTAAGAACACTGTGGGGAGGCCTAGGACCCATGGCCAATCCTTTAAAACATAATGGATATTCACAGCAACGCAAAATGACTCCCTGAGCTTCAATCTTTGTGAAAGGGGAAACAAATCTTCCAGGACCCAGGGTGGAGAAGCTCTGGAAGTATACCCACAGCAACAGGGTCACACCCAGTCCCCTGAACCCATCCACTGACAGGAATAAAGCTAAACAGTTGAGCCATTCGATCATCTGCCAAGCCTGCTTATGGCTCTCTTCAATAACTATGAGGCTTTAACTTAGATGCCACACAAAACACGATGAAGGTACCCTTGAACAAGAGAATGGCTCGAACGCAGCGCACATGAGTGTTTCATCACACGCCTGTTTAATTCAGAGATAACTGATCTTACTGATCTTTTTTTCACTGGTCTTTTTTTCCCTCAGCGTCTTGACTGACTCGAGAAGCAGACATCTCTCGTATCTCGCGCGTCCCTGCTTCTTCCCGCCCGGCGCTGTCGGCGAGCTCACCGCTTTGTCTTACGCTCCGACCGGCGTCCTCCGCCGCTGGCTCCTCTGAATGTAATCTCACCTCTTCATCTTTCATTTACGGCCCTTTTGTGCTCCTGCGCGAGAGGCCGACAGCTCAGGATGCCACCCTGCATACAGGAGTCCCGATAAAGAGCTGCTCCACAAGAGCCATGCGGGCTGAAGAGGTGGAATCGAACAGCTGCCACGCGCTGTGCAAAGTCTGGTCCAATCGGACCAATCACGGCCCTCTTTCAAATAAATGGTGGCACTGAATGGTGTCTTTTTAAAAAAAAATTTCCAGCTGACCGGTTGTAACAAGTTTAAGAAACAGGATGCATGCACAAGTGCAGAACAAGTTCTTCTGACACTGCAACCTCAGGATCTCTCCTGTCTTGGAAACTAGGCTCTAAAGCTCCTCGTTGCTAGGTTACATCACTGATACAGCATGAAAAGACCAAAGTCAAATAAAACATGAGCTATCAGCACTGGTATGCAAGGAAAGGACTGGCCTATGATGATTTTCTTATTTAAATATTAACTTATTAATACCTCAAAGTTAATCATGGCCAAGCATTGTTAAAAGTGGCAAAATAAGTTGATGTGCTCATCTACATATTGTTAACATTATCAGTTCATCCCTCCATTTTGTAAATAAGGTGATGCTGTGTGCTTTTCACTACAGCGACAGTCTTTCCCAGAGTACCTTGGTGCTCACTGCTTCAATCAAGGATACACAGACCGTAACCATCCATGACTGAGCCCATGAAGCTAGTGTGGCAAAGTAAGTGTCAAACTAGCTTCACATAGATTAAATATTTCACATCTTTTTTTCCATCTAAACTTCCCTGTTATTTAGTGCATGATCACCCTAACACTGAAAAAGCACGAAATACATAAAATCAGCTCAAAGCATTCAGATCAGAGACAAACAAACTTCTCCAAAACAGATTGCAACAACAAACACTGGGTCCAATATGACATTTCATTTTTAAAGAAGTTAAGAAGCATATAATTTATAGATTTAAGCTTGAATATACTGTATAATTACTTCAAATGCTAAGATGCATAGTGCACAGATTCAATAGTTATAATTCCGTCTCTATGATGGATCCTAGTACTCGAGCAGAGGCAACATTACCCAGGCACAGCAGTGCAATGGAGTCTGCTGAACATAACAGCCAGGGCTCTTCTCAATGATCTCCCAGTAGGTTGAGCAAAGTGGTTCATGCCTGGCTTCCTTGTAAGTACATTAGCACCACTTTAGCGTTTGTTTTAACAAAGCCCGTGCTTTGGGCAACAAATGGCTGACAGCACCAACCAGTGTCAAATGTTTCTCCTCACTGTGCCTACAACCCAGGCTGCTGCACAGACCACAAAGGATTCAAACTTTTTTTTTTTTTTACATTTTCAGTTTGAATCAAATCTAGGCAAAAAGCTGACCACTTTCCCCTCTTAACTTAGGAAAACATTCAAAGTAAGTTCAGCTGCCTGCGATTGGTCTGACCCGTCAAAGCAAACAGCTCATAAAACCTGCTGGAAAGTGGATGCAAATCAATAATGAGTCAGGATAGTTTCCCTATTATGAAAACCTATGCAGACCTAACAAAGCTAAACTTCAGCTTTAATTTAGCACTTAGCAGAAAAACAGGTGGTGGAAGAGAAACGCTCAGGACGTGTAATTATCCCTAAAAGGCAAAGACTTCACAGCCAGATTTTCCAGTGGGTCAGCTTTAGATGCCTGAATAATTGAACGCTGTGTGTCCTGAATTAGACCCCAAAACTGTCAAAATCCCTTGACAAACAAAACCACATCAAATAAGTCTAGAGAAATCAAAGAGCTCTGAAGATACTGCTAACCTTGTAAAGATACCTAAACCATGCGGTCCATTTTAGTGACGAGAATACTGTGATCTTGGCAAGGCAGAATATGGATGGTCTTATCTCTGAACATTCAGACAGCCCACACTAAGCCCACTGTAACTAATTGAGCTAGTTGGCTTGCATGTGTGGATGAGCTCAAAGAAAGGACAGGGCTTGAACAGATCTGGAGAGCCTCGTGTCCCACGGAGTCCAGGCATCATTAACGAATGAGTACGCAGTAGTCCGACTGCTTGTGGAACTCTAGCTTCGTAATGTCCAGCCCGATTGAGGAAGAACACGAGCAACACTGCAACAAGACCGAAATCAATCAGAGGCAAATGCTCCCAAGAGAGGTGGCAATTAGGGAGCGGGGGAGGGGTGCCAGCGTCCTCTGAGAAATTAAAGCTCAGCCTCATATTCCTTCTGAATTCAAAGGGGAGGAAAAGCAGGAGGTCTGAGCCAGTACCTGGAGTACAGAGAGAAGCCACAGAAGAGCCTCAGACCAACCATTCTGCCTCTGTGATTATTCCACGACCACAGTCGGTGACTGCCAACCTGAGAGAACCTCAAGAGTACAGCATGCAACCCTCTGTAAGTCTAGGCAGACACAATTATTGATCTCTCCTAGAGTGCCACATTCAAGTATGTTTGGTGTTCAATCTATCTGGCTTTCTTAAAATATCACCAAATCAATAAAACTTCACAAGCAATCCAAGAAACCTAAGGTTTAATAGGAGCTTGAAGTTGAGGGTGTGTAAGAAACAGAAGCATGTGCCTTATTCCATGAACTCAGGAATGTGCCATATTGACTCCACTGGCATCCACTTATGATGTATCAACACTTAGTGCTTCTTCAGTCCGTTACAATTTATAACAAAATTATATTTAAGGCATGGGCATGCATCTGGTTTAATAAGAAATGTGACTAAATTTATTATACTTCCTGGGTGTGACACAGTTTGCTTGGTGTGACTCAGCACACACACACACACACACACACACACACACACACACACTTATCCATGTGGAGTCCTTGATGCTGACTGTAGCTCAGGCCAGAGGTAAACTCGAAGTGCTAGTGTGTGGAACAGGCTATTAATTTCTGTCACATTAACAGCAGCTGAGGCACAGGAACCCGTTGCTGCAGGTTCTCAGGCAGACCATGTGGCCGGCACCTGACCAAGCCTCGCTCTCAAAGCAAACACCAACAGTCACAATAAAGCGAGAGGCACCAAGCATGGTGGCAGCTGCAGGAGCTTTCAAACAGAAGCAGTTTGATAAGTAAATAGAAGCAGGCAAAAAGCACTATGACACTGTTTCCCTTTTTGTCTTTTTTTTTTTTTTTTTTTTTAAAAAGGAACTGGAAGAGCCAGGTCTGCCAGCAGCGTGAGGCTGTCTGTCTACATTCCAGTGATGGTGGGCGGAGACATCTGGAATATGCTGAACTTGAGGAGTATGCAAATGGGTGAAGGGGACCCGAAACTGCTCCAGCTGCTGGGAGTGGCAAAGGCATCTGAATGGCCACAGACGGGCACCAAACCCAACACACCAACACAACTCAAGCCGTGTCCTTGCACTGCGAGCTGACCCGCCATTTAGGAGCTTCTAATGAGGCTCTGGCAAGACAGACCAACCCCTGCAGTCTACACAAGTGCCTACGCAAATTATGGCTAAGCCTATTTATTAAACAGTTACTCCCATTTCCCATTTCTATCTGTCAAGGTAGTTTATTCACTAAAGAAATAATGTGCAGAGCTTTTTTTGTGTGTTCATCAGACCAGGCAAGATGTTGGCTGTAAGAAACTGTAAAAATGTTTTTAAAAATAAATAAATAAAAGTGCTGGCAGCGTCCAAAGTGTTCAAATCTTATTACAGAAAAAGTCGTCATACAGTATACATTCTGAAATATAATTACTGATGCAGGGTAGGGTTACCGACAGCGGGCCAAATCTATCACTGTCACGAATAATCAATATTCTATTTACCTGATTGTTTTTATACTTCAGCGATGTAGAAAAACAAGAGAGGATCCAGTGACGGGGATATCGGTCTTATTTTGGCTGAGAGATGAGCTATGGGTGATTTCATCTGACAGTAATAATAGTTTATAAAACAAGCTCAAAAGGTGCGACTAGACGCACCCAAAGGATCAGCACGGATCGATCTGAATGATCTTGTCACTGTTGAGCGAAGTGGAAACGTTCGTGTAGGTGATGGCAGCTTCAACACTTGGAAAAACAAAGCTAGCAAATCAGTTGGACCCCTAAGTTCGCGTCCAACTGACGGATGACCAACGCGAAGAGATGGAAAAGCAAAGCGTGCTTCCAGACTCTTAGAAAGTTTACAGCTGGGAATGGAAAGGGCCTTTTAACCGTGAGCTCTTAATGACAGTGACAAAGCATTAGCTAATTCATAATACAGTGACCCACATAACTACTGTTGGCTTCTAAAAATAGTGCCGGGGGAGACAGTGCTTTAGTTAGTGCTTCTGAACTGTGTGTGCCAGTAGTCCAGAGCACGGAAACGCGTTAAGGTTTTCATCACAGCCGTCTTTCGCAGATGTTTGTTTAATTTCAGCAAAACTTGTGACCGTAACGATTTCTCACATTTACAGCTATATAAATAGGCCATCTCTGACTGTATGCCGAACACTAGTTTGCTAGCACAGACAGCTAGCTCTAACGTTATTACCGTTTATCACTCATCTATAAATGTTTGTTTTACTGAAATATGGATAAAACTGGCATTTTAATTGGTCTGATAAAGGACGCTTAGTCTGCATGAAAGGGGAATAACACTGCAAGTGTGACAAAATTGAAGCTCTCCATAAAAACAGATCCAAATACCAGGAATGCGTACTAGCTAGTTGTGGGTTAAAGTGTAAGATTTTGTGTTGTGCAGTCAACATTAGCTGCCTAGCTACATAGCTACATAGCTAACCCAGCTAGCTTGACAGACGCGGGCGCAAAATGCTTTTAAAAAGTGACAGTTTACCTGGTCTAAGGGAAGGTCAACCATCTCGCTGATGGGCTGCAATAAAGTGGAGCCCGTGCAGGACGTTGTTTCAGTAGCCATGATCCTTGGTGAACGCGTTCTTGATCCAGGCTCCTTCTCGGTAGAAAACCTCCCTCTCCTCCGTGCTGCCTGAATACTGCGCGGTGATGCTTTTACTCCGTACTTGTCAGACTCGCAACAGCTTCTAAATCGCCAACATCAACAAAGACGCGTAGGCGGAGTTACGCGCCCATCCCTTACATTACATCAAAACACCACCCAACTACTGGTGACTTGGGTTAAGGGAGGAATTTGAAGAGAATTTGTGCAATTTTATTGGTCCTACGAGATTGTCCGTATGCACTTTCTCGGTAGTTACGCTGAGAGTTGGGTTTGAACTCGTAGCGTTTATTGATTGCTATATTATTTCTAAGACCGGTTAGGATTTGTTGATCGGGGACCAGTGGCAGTTCTGAATAAACTTAAATATAGATAAGCGTAGGCTAGTTACAGTCAATTTGGGTGTACACCTCGCAACTGACTAAGCCTCAGCTGTAAAACTTATTCGGTGCGTTGTCGTGCTTTTTGTTAGACTGCCTTGGCTTCTTCTTGACAGTGCACAGGCTTCGTCAGCTTCGGAGCCTAATGTGCATTATAATACATATTAAATAAGATGTTAAACATTCTTTAAAAAAATATTTAGATCAGGATATCACGTGGAGCCTCTGGGTAAAACCAGCTTCGGCAGGCTATGTAACATTACTTTCTGTAAAATTACTTCCGCATGATTTAATTCAGATTTAATCTAGAGTGATTAAGAAAGAAATTATATGTTTGACAAATACTGGACACAATTTGTAAAAAACGAAAAGAAAAGTTTTCACGTATTGTGTTTATCAAGTGGAAACGGTAGCGAGATATTTCTTTGGCAGTACAATCAGATATTGCCACCCAGTGGCTATCTAAGGAAATGCTTAAATAAACGGGTGATTACTGTTAAGAATCTGTTCGTTAAATTTGTCATAAGGTATCAACGTCAATGTATGTTATGACAAGAATAGCATAACATTTGTTTTGTTGATTATTGGCAATAAATTAAATAAAATTAAGATTAAAGGAATGCATGCTAAAGTTTACACTAAATAATTTTTTTTCAAGCCTAGTTTAATGAGGCTTTGTATAGCGTATTTTTCATTTGACTAAAAAGACATTTATCAGAAATACACTGAGGGTGTACAATTAGAGCCTTTTAGGTACCCTGTTGTAATGCAAAACTTGTGTCCTCCATCTTTGCCCTCACAGCTAGTGGGCTATTAGGAATACTGATTCTGCCTTAAATTGACATTAAATATCTATATGAAAGTGCTAATGAAATTCATAAATATCAGTGCAGGACAGAAATGGTTTCTTCAGCTGCCAAAGTGTATCAGCATTCTGTGATTTCTGAACAAAAGTATATGAACATGGATATGTATAAATCAAGGCAGAAAATCAGGTATCTTATTACAAATCTTAACTCAAAGGCAAGTGTATTTATGCAAATGAGAAATTATGCAAATGAGAAAGGGCCTTACTCAGGGGCCAATCAGCAGTAACTTGAGAGTAGTGAGACTTCAACTGGCAACCTTCTCATAACTAGTTAGTGCATTAACCACTGAGCTACCACTGTTCTCTTCAGCTTGAAGCAGTGGTTTGAAGCACTAAGCATTGTGGGATGCCGTTGGAGAATGTGTATGGAGGATATGTGGATCCTCTCTAGAAGATTCACAGCTATACGGCCGTCCTATAACTGAACTTCAGTGGGTGGCATGTACTGATAGCCAACTATTCAGAGAAGCTTCCAGAAAGTTTTACGTTTAATAAAAATGTTATACACTATTTTTGGTCATTTTTATTTTTGTTTTGCTTGTTTAAAGTGCATCTACAACACAGTGTTTTGACAGATTTTGCTTCTGTTTCCATGGAATCATGCAGTGTATTTTCAAGTCAATCTGAATACATCTAATACACTGACATAGTCTATAGGCTCAACTACTGCTTGTTATTGCATTAAACAAAATTTTGAAATAAACATATTATTTTTTATTTCATTTAATTATTATTTCATTTATGATTTAATGACATAAACAATTTAATTGCCAAATACCTTGATTGTTGTGCCAATGTTTACTGCTCAGATATATGCAGTATTTTTTTTACTGAGATTACAGTTAGAGCTATATATTTGGTTAATGCAGGCTTTATGCAATATTATTCTGTAACTATATTTTTTACACTTGTACCCATATACTGAAAATTCATCCCTGTGTCTGTCTCTCTAGGTATAAAGCAAACCATCGGCATTCTGGGACACTAATTCCAAGGCTTGTGAGTATGGAGAGGAGAATCTTGTGGCTGATTCTGTTGAAGGCTGTTGAGAGATCAAGAAGAATCAGGACAGATGGCAGCTTGGCTGATCTAGTGGTCCGCAACTTCACAGTAACAGCTGCAAGTGTCATTTGGAGTACACCACTTTAAACCCAGACTGGTTAGGATCCTTTCACTCTGTACTGTTATCAATATCAGGATATTAACTTTGTTATTATACCTGGTATCAGACAAAAATGAGTGGTATCGCCCATCCCTATTTAATAGCTTAATGTACTAAAGCAGTGACCTAGAAATATAATATTTCTCTCATCCAAAAGGATTGTCACTGAAAGTCTAAGCATGGTGCTTTAGAGTGTTTATCTTTCCTTCTCATCTTCTGAGACTCTTAATTCCAGTCATATCTCAGCATGCTTGGCTGACATTGCATCACGGAAGATGACTCACCCCATCAAGACTGAGCTTCTATGCATCCCAAGATCTCCCAATCCTCACCATAACCTCACTGCTTCCTCCACAAACTCCCTGGTCACTGCGTCTGTCATTGCATGTAGCCTTGGTGCTGGATGACCAGTTATCGTTCTCGACTTATGTTTCAAATATGACTTGGTCATGCAAGTTTCTCCTTTGCAACTTGTGAAGGATTCAGCCCTTTCGCTCACAGGAAGCTACCCAGATGCCCGTTCAGTCTTTTGTCATCTCAAGGCTTGAGTGGTACAACTCTTCCTCTGAGAGCAATCAGGTTTTTTTTCATCTGATCCAAAACAAAAGAGTGCAGCAGCACAGCTTCAGTCTTCAGTCGTCTGACGTTCATGCATATTACTGCAAGCATCAGATATCCCTGATGCCCATCTACAAAGGTCAAAGGACAATTTAAGTATATTTTCTCTGTCACGGTTCCTGGGTGGTGAAACAAACTTCCACTGGATATTAAAGCTCCTTTTACTATCTTCAAATACAGGCAGAAAACGAATCCTGCATTTATGGAAATATTGCGTTGCACCACTATTGATTAATTGAAGTGATTATTGACTACTATTGATTATTTGCTCTTTGGCATTGCATTTTATATTAATTTTTTAATTTGTTCTAGGTATCAGCATTGTTCAATCTAGTAGTTTACTGGTGTGTTGGGCCTTCTGTACTGGCTAGGTTGTATTCAATGTGGACATGACAAAACACCTTCTAAGCTCTGAATAAAAATGTTTTCAAACTCCATGAATGTAAATATGTAAATGACCCTCTCTATTTAAATCCATTATAGGAAAACAGTTTAATGTGGCTTAATGTACTAAAACAATAAAACCAAAAATAATACCTGTGGCAGGAGACAGTGAATATGGTGAGTTGTATATGGTGTTCCTGTATATGGTGTGTGACAGTATAGTAACTGTAACTGGACTCCAGTGAAATACAGCAAGTCAATAATGTACATTTGGTGTATCTAATAAAGTTTCTTGCGAGTGTGGTAAATGTTTCTAATACAGTGTTTGGTTAAGATATATTGCAGTTTACAATAGACTGTAGTTTACTTCTGGCACACCTAGAGGGCAGCCAAATTATTATAAACTAATAATGTCATTCACGTGGCACTATTCTACAGCGTTTTGTTCATAATTTTCATATTCTTTTACTCATAATCTCATATAATGTTTCTTATTCGCTTCCAAAAAGGGGGAATGAGTGCGTAATTATCCGGGAATGAGTGCGTAACTGCTTCTTAGCTCGAGACAGCAGAAGCTCGTCGAGTCCAGATCGCGCTGTCCACTAATATGTCAAAGGAAGGTCAATGCAATGGGAGCTTCTCTGCTGAGCACCGGCTCAGTGCACAGTTACGTAAACAGATGGAGGTGACTGGAGATGGCCTGCGGAACCAACTCAATGACTCAGCAGTTTCGGCAGCGACCTGGAGCCTTGAGCGGGACGACAAGTGGGGTGGGATTTAGTTATTTACTTAGCATCCATTCGAGGTTGGTTCGTTCTGACTACAGGACGGACCGTGTTGCTCATAACCGCGCTATGTTGTGCCCTTGGAAAAAGCATCATTCATTGAAGAATTGTATTAATTTATTGTTATCTCTTTTAAAAAAACTTGGAATAAAAGGAAGAAAGACTGTTTAGAAGATGTATTGTGTTGTTATAGAAACAAATGAAAATAGATTAATCACACAATTCTATACCAGTAATGAAATATTATTAAATACAGACATGTTTGTGATTCATGTCGATAATCTATTAAAGCGCTCAGACTGCTGTAATACGAAATCCTTAAAAACGGATTAGTTTTTGAAAGCTCGATTTAGAGGATCGCCTCATCTACATGAGAAAGCTTTGTCTCTTTATAGAGCTTTATGTAGTTTCTGTTCAGTTCCAGAGACCCTACATAATTTCTATTAAGCATTTATAAGAGCTTTCATTGAAACAGAGAAAGAGCACCCAAACAGAGAGACGAGACACATACAGAATGGGAGAAAAAGAGAGAGTGTTCTCATAATGCTATTCCTTTTTTCTCTGTATGGAACAGTTGGAGCATAGAACCAATTAAGTGTTCGTCAAGACGGGATGACAGGTTGACTGTGTCGTCTCCATGGCAACTTTGCCCCAGCTATAGAACAATTTCTCCCCTGTGCTTGCTTCAACAGAACTCTGGCCTGTGATGGCACAGGGAGCTCATAAAGAAGGCCCTATTCTGAAACACTTGGAAATTTTTCAGAACCAGTTTGTCAGCCGTTGCAAACTCTGAAAGAAAATCTTAGAGCATGTGTGTGACATTTCTGCGAGCATGGCCTCTTTTAGACTTAGTCTTTTTATAAACGTTACAGGAAGCTTTTAAGTGTGCGGAGTGAAATGAGTTTGCGTAGAGTACTCAAGATCAAAATAACTACACACAATAAAAGCTCCAACCATTCTATTTGTTTTCTGTCTGCCTTCCTGTGTATGTGAATAATGGCTTGAATGGTATATTGCTTGTTTGGTAATGCTGCATGACCTAATCCTAACTAATGCTGTTGATTTAATTCCAGTGATGGAGAGGCATATCCTTCTTTTAATCACAGAAGTATCCAACACAGTACATGCCTGCCTTCCAAAGTCTCATCAGTTCCTATCATATCCTCAGTAATCACTGATATACAGTACATTTGTCTGAACTTAATTTAAGTCTGAAATGCCAAAATATTCCTCTGGTAATGTCTGAAATGTCCATTGTGATCAGTCACTGTGGATGCACAAAAGATGCAAAGATTGGGGGCGGAGCGCTGAGACAAAAGACAAGCCCACAATTTAAGGAAGCACTGCGTTAATAGACTGCTATCAATATTGCAGCAATTCAAGTGAATTGGGTTTTTCCAAGAGGTAGATATATCATGTCCTTTAGTTTCAGGGTGGTCAATAAACCAATATTACCATATGTCATAAGGACACTTCACCCATGAGATTCCATGAGCATTTAGAAACAGAACATTATCAGGTTTTAGACAGTCAATATTTCAGCTGTTATTTTCTATAGGTCATACAGGGCACTATATAATAATTAATAATTACTACACAAACCTTGCTCTTTACATTGCTCCAATGGAAGACATGACATATCACACCTATACAGGTCATGTTCGTAACATTTCAAATTAATCAATTAAAGCTGGAAAGGTGTAAATATTATCTAACACCAAACACCCCGACAGGTAGCATTTCTCTTTCAAAGTATCCATGATCATGTTTTTCAAAGAACTCTTCACTGCTGTAGGTGTGAGAGAGAGACACCGTCACACAGTCCCAGAGAGAGACACCTACACACAGTCCCAGAGAGAGACACCTACACACAGTCCCAGAGAGGGAGTTCACAGTACTGTCAGTATGGCAGTGGTAAGTAAAAGTGCCTGAAAGACACTCATTCATTCGAGATTCCACAGCTTGTTCAGGAGTTGCCTGGGTAAAATGAAATTACAGCAAGGCAACTCAACTCAAGTGTTGCTCCTCAGGGAGCCAGAGGCACCTTCCCTCAGGGACTGTACATTCAGTCCATTCAGTCAACCTGGTCCTCTATGACACACACACACACACACACACACACACACACACACACACACACACACACGTCACTGACCTGCCAAAACAGTGATTTTTTTTTGCTGTGTGTACTGTTGTCACCTGTTACCTCTTGTCAATTACTTAAATTCATAATCCCACTTTACCTAATGTCTTTTAATGCACAGAGTATAATCCCACCTACCAGTGCCACTCACCATTATGATAAATATACGATGAGAATAATAAAGAGAAGTGTATACTGTACTCCATCAAAGTGTCCATATGCTCTTGGACTACCATTTTAATTAAGGTCTGTGAGAAATTACATCTACTCCCCCTCAATCTAATCACATTTTTATTCAAGAACCTAATAATCATATTTTATTCATTATTCATAATGAAAAGATTTAAATGTAATCAATGCATGAATATTATTGAAATAATCACAGAAAACAACAGGGATATTTTACTTATTCTTTGGTGCAAAACAAAAGCAATAAAGCATATTGTTTTTAATTTGTAAGAACTGAACGAATAGATTATTGCAGGAAAGAAATCCAAAATATGCTGCAATGAATTGCTAAAGACCACCTGTATTTTAAGAGTCATGTTTGGTAAAGACAAAAGAGGTGAAAAACACGTACTTCATGAAGCATGCAGCATAAAGAAAGGTGATGCTCCAGACCAGGGGGGTTTATGTGGCTGCAGTGTTATTCTGGAACCTGTACAGGAAAACATTGTGCATGACTGTTGTCATTAAAGTGTTGTTACACTTGTTTAGTAAAGCCTTCTGGAAAAACTATAGCACATTTAATATTACACAGAAGACACTCAAAAATGTCATAAGATGTCAGAAGATTTAGATGTCCACTGTAGAGTTAACACTGGTAAAAGAGACTTATAAATACTGTTGACTTTTAAACATTGACAAACAAAAACAAACAAACAAACAAAAAAAAAAACTCCTCCATGACTCATCTCATGTCATTAAGCTTATACACCAAAAATGAGGCCATTTATAGACAGAGGCTCAGAGTGGTCAAAAAAGGGTGGTTTAACAATGGATTTTGTTCTGAGATTGGTCTGCTTCTGTAATACATTAAAATTATATTATATATTATATACTTATATAATACACTCATAATAGAAAGAATCTGAGATCATTTGTGTTCTTTCTTAAGCTTTGCGTTCCTCACCCCACACAAGTTCAAATATCTATTACAAATATCTTGGTGTAATAAAAATGTTATGACCATTGTTTTGGCAGGTGAATCATCTTTTATGCCTAATAAATCACTTCTAAAGGTCAAAAAGCACAGCAATCTTCTGTGTGTGTGTGTGTGTGTGTGTGTGTGTGTGTGTGTGTGTGTGGTCACACACAGTGGTGTGTGTGCGTTTGTGTGTAATTTACAAATTCTGCCGCTTTAGAACACACAGATCTATTCAAACAGTAACTGGATGTGCTCTTATAACAACTCTTATAACATGCTCTTATAACAACTCTTATAACATGCTCTTATAACAACTACAAATTACTTCTCCCCACTTCTTCATCTACCCACTTCTGGCCATCATTGCGAAAAAAACCCCCCCTTTTTTTTTTTTTGTCTCCTCAACAAAAATGGATACCTTTTCCCCACACAGTACTCAATCAGCATTTTTGTGGAAGGTAAACTGCCGACAAGAAATTCCAAATTTACTGTTGGCATTCAGTGGGGTCATTCATGCAGAGCCTTCACTGACAGGGAAACGCAGACAGCGGCTGTGCCGGGGCTGGCTGCTCTGTACAGTTAGGGGGGTTCATTTTAATTTCTCTTGGCTCGACGTTAAGGTGGCCCTGCTGACGCTGCTCGCTTGTAGCCTTTTTTTTTTGGCTCTGGAAGCAACCAAAAGCAGCAGCTCCAGAACCAGTTCTCTGGACGGCAGATGTTCCACTCCAAGTGCTCCATCAGCAAAGCCACTTTTTATTCAGTAGGCACGAACCTCTTTGTGGACCACCCTCTCGAATGCGGCCGGCCGAGGAGAATCCATTCCGGGGATTCGTGAGGGGACAGGAATGGCAGGGGTCTGGAGTCTGAGCTGGTCCTGAGTCACAGTCTGTCTCTGCGACGCTATTTATAACGGTGGCCGGAGCAGAATGGGCTGGATAACGTCAGGGGATTTTTAGAGCACAAAGCACACAAAAAACATCAATGGCCCACTAGAGACACACTGAATGGTTTCTTATAGTATGGCTCGCTCAGCCCACTGAAAAGACACCAGGCATCATGGGAGACTACAAAATTACTGAGCGTTTTGTTACAGGCTGTTGTGAACCAAACTGGGGGATCCAAAATAGAAACATTTAACATAAAATTGGTTTGGAATAATTTGCATAAGGAAGAGAAACAGCTCTAGAAACAGCTCTCTCTTATGCTAATGTTGATATGCCTGGTTGTAGTTGAGAAGAGGACTTCTCATTCTCCTACGATTGTCATTTTAATGAGTCTTTTGTTTTGAAGGCATGGTGCTTGCCTCTCTCCTTCAACGAGTTGCACACACTTACAAGCTTCACACACTCACACACATGCTCTTTAGTCCCTGCTGTAACCTGAGAGACAGTAACATATTTTGGATCACATCACCATGGTCAGGAAACAGGGGACGAGACGGAAATCAAATCACAAAACAATGACTTCTAAACATTTTTACCTATACGCATGCATTTCACCTTATGGTCTTGTCTCACTAACACACAGCGTGAAGCTCAATGCTGGCCACAGGTGTGGAGTCAAGAACCCCATACCATTCTCTCACTGGAATTTAACTTGAATTTGGATAGGAGACCTGCATGGCAGATCAAAAGCTGAATATCATATTGCCTAGCCTTTATAGTGTTGTATCTGTGGTTAAATTCAAACAGCGAAATTATACTTTAGTTGAATAAAAATAAATTTTTATATCAAGTTATAGTAACTTTATCAATCCATATATCTATCGATCTTATAAACATCAGACTAAAAGGTGCCTACAAAAAAAGCAAAAGATTATAAATGATGATCTGTTGTCTGAAGTCACGTAATGGATCTTCACATTTTTGTCTGCGGGCGCCAAATATTTCCTACTCATTTCTCCACCTTAAAAAGAAACACGCCCTACGGTAATCCTGATTGGGCGGAAACTAGCTGCTGTTTTTCCTATTGGTTAGTGCTGTTCCATTGATGCGCCTCCACCTTTACTTTGTCAATTTTCTAGGCTTTCATTGAATTGGCTGGTGAACTGTAAGTGTGGCTATCGATCTACACACAGCGACAATTGCAGTGCGCTAGAGAAGGCAACTTTGTGTGTACAAATGAGGGAAACATCGTTAGCTTGGTTTATCATATGACAATCTGAGTGATCTGCTCTAAAATTGGTCGGAGAAAGGAAAAGCCGCAACTGCTGCCGCAGGAGAGACCTACCGTCGCGCGCTGCCATCAGCACTTAACTCATTTGCTACTGATGTTCCGATTTAAGTTGATCCTTTCGATCGAGGACATTGTTTAGCAATGATTGCGCTGCAGGACGCTCGTCCTTTTATTTCATAAGCTTTCTCCAAATTTCTAAATATCTTTTTTAAACATCACAGTTGTGGGATTTATCTGGGGCTTTAAACAAAAGGAATAAAATGCCGGACCAGATTACCGTGGCGGAGTTCGTGGCCGAGACAAATGAAGATTATAAATCACCTACTGCCTCAAACTTTACCACACGAATGGCTCACTGTAGGAATACGGTTACTGCCTTGGAGGAGGTGAGTTGCGCGGCGTTAAAATGTTCCCTGAACAGTGCTCTCTACACTTTTTAGATCAACTGTCCAATAATGTTAAATAATCTAGGCAGTAGTATTAAGAATTTGATTAATGCACTTACTCTTAGAACTTCAGAGTTGTTATACAAAATAGTGATACTCTTATTTCTTTAGAAATTAGGCTACTAACACTATTACACAGAGGAAATGATCTTTCGTAGGGTCCTTATGCTAGGATCATGCATCTTTTACAAAGTTTTAATTACACACAGGTTAAAACCGTTAGCTAGCCCCTCCTTCGCCTCGAGATGAGCGGGTTTGCTTTCAGTCAAGTCACTTCTCGCGCTGGAGAGAGCTGATGAGCGAAGCCTCGCCCTGTCAAAGGATAAAAATAGCGATTCTCAGCCCAGTCAGCTGTGCTATTATAAGGCTTTCACTGCTCCTTCGTGAATGTGACTTCCTGAGGGATCTCCAGCTTTTCGAGCTGTCGAAGCAGACACTGGTACTTTGTCATGTGAAGGATGAGAAGGCAACTTGGCGTGAACCTGCAGAGAACTGAACGTTTA
This sequence comes from Tenebrosternarchus preto, assembly GCA_025802075.1. NCBI lineage: Eukaryota > Metazoa > Chordata > Actinopteri > Gymnotiformes > Apteronotidae > Tenebrosternarchus > Tenebrosternarchus preto. The sequence continues at coordinate 3,931,376 of JAOYMR010000010.1, read as the reverse complement.
CTGCCTCGCTTGCAGTTTATGTCGTACGCTGTCAGTGGGGTGACAGGTTATGATTATTTGTAACTTACCTGCTCCGGCTTATGTGTGTCTGAATTAGGAAAACAATTCCGATGTTTGTTGTTTTCCCCCATCGTCCTGGGCACGTTTCTTGTGCCATTGGTGGTGTCTTTGAATTTGCTGAGCAGAAATGGGACGGGTAGCCTGATTTGTTTTTTTTTTTTTAGTAATGAATGTAAAACATACTGAAGCCTGCCATTAAAGAGTTGTTACACTACTGGTGTTTTTTGTTGGTCATGTGCATTTGCATGAAGCTTGTTCAACAACCAAGCTCTTGTAGCTAAACCTTCATCTGCTAAACCGTCATGTTCCAGTACGCACTAAATTATGTATGTATTTTTACTTAACTGCAAAAGTCGTCTTCTCGTAATACCTGAGGTTGAAGAGTACAATAACGAATGACCCCAAAAACATTTCTATTTGCAATGGTTTTCCACTGAGGCCCTCAGGAAGTCCGGCCTGGAGTGAAACGATTGTTTTTGCCTTTCCTCCTATCGTGAACTGTTTGGATTTTGTGTGTGTGTGTGCGTGCATGTGCTGTGTGTGTGTGTGCTGTGGGCATGGACGTGAGGGGCATAAATGTAGACTGAAGCAAAGCCAGCTTGTTTGGACTCATTTTTCTCCCCCTCCAAAGTGTCAGTGTGACCTCACTCTGTTGGAGCCCTGGAACGGACGAGGCCAGTTGCACCGTGGAAAAGTGCAGTGCCTGCTGGTCCACTTACTGCCATATTCCATTAAGGACATGGGAAATGCTTCCGCATATTGTGCAGATGTAGATGCCTGGAATCCCAGGAGCTTGAATAATGTGACACGCATGAGCAAACTCTCCACTAGCTGTTAGGATCATCGGGTCCCTTCTCTTTTGTCATTTAAAACCGAGTTTCTTCTGCTCTCAAAGGACCTATCAGCTTCTTTCATTCGTTACCTCTCTCTCCTCTTTCTATATCCCCAGGCCCTGAGTCGAAACCATTTAACTAAAAGGCCCTAATACACCAAGTGTTTATTTTTATAGCATTACTTACACCAGTTGACAGGTCTGATGTTTTAAAAAATAATTCCCTACAGGAGACCGCATTTTAGACAGCTCCAAAAATGAATGTTCACATTATGGTTTTGGCTTCTGTGTGAGTCTGAGCATTAGCGAAGCCCTTGCTGGCCATGCAATAGGCCTGATTTCAGAAATGCTGCACTCTATTGTGGTTTTTCAGAGCCTGTACAGATGACAGAGACTTGAATGAACAGAGATGCTCTTGTAACATTTCATTGCTGCTAGTCCTTTTTTTTTTGCCCAGGCGTCTGTGTGTACACTGGAGTTTCTGGAAGCACAGAGCTCCTGTGCTGTCCAGGAGAGGGTCCAGCCTGTGTGTCCAAGAGAGGGTCCAGCCTGTGTGTCCAGGAGAGGGTCCAGCTCTTTAGGCATGGCAGGCGTCCTTGTCTTGTAGGAAGGTGAATTAGGGTTAAGTGGACTCTGGATCAATAGGCATCTCTGCCTAATGTGATTTATAAAGCTTCCCTTTATAACAATGCAGCCAGAGAGAAGCATTGGTAAGGCAATGCTCCTGCACTTCCCAGAGGCTTTAGTTTCATTTTATTGTTCACGTCTGAGGCAGGTCTTCAAAGGGCTTAACATTTATTTATTTATTATTCATAAATGTATTTTTATTTTAATGTAAGAGGACTTTTATTAAAGATTGCCTAGGAGTGATATGCACAGCAGTGCTTATGGCTAGCCTGGCCAGTCGAAGTGTTTATGGCTACTGTCCAGGCAGGCTCTCTGCTAGAATTACAACAAGCTTTTCTTTCTTCCTCTTGTCTACACAGGTCTACAAGAGTATGTTTCAGATTACTAATGGAGTAGAATAGGCCAGTTATTAGGGAGGAGTCAACATTCACCTGCAGCTCTGGAACACTGGGTCAAATGAACAGCTTTTATATCTCCACAGAGACCATCTAAATGTAGTCACAATCTTGTGTCACCCTCCTTTATATAATTATTCCTTTTTAATACTACCTCTTCTGTTACCGAGGCAATGATGCATTTTAAAGTCACTTTCATTTGTTGCTGAACAGTGTTAAAACTCATATTTTCCACTGTTGTGAGTCTTGTTCATTTTTTCCCCACTGCGGTACTTTGCCTGTCAGGAGGCGGTGGGAGCCCAGAGTCTTCCTCCCCGCCTGCGAGGAACCAGCGGCCCGACAAGCTCAGGGATATGCCTTATCAGCTGCTGACACCAACCCGTGGCGCTCTGTTGAGAGACATGACGCTAGTTGCCATGCACAACTATGCACGCTCACCACCTAACTTTATGAGAAAGGCCCAGTATGCACCTGCACTTCTTAGTCACTTTATTAGGAACATCTGTCTCGTAAGTTTCACAGTTCCACACTGTACTCTGTTGGCGTGCAGGTTTTTTTGGCTCTGCAACATTCATTACTGGTCGGTTTCTGACCACAGGCCCACTGGTGATCTTATGTTGCTAGGCAGTAAATAGAATATAAACCATAAACTAGATATAAACTCCAACTGTGCAACTACACAATGGATTGGCTGAATAAATGTTTCTGATAAAGCAGACATTGTATGCATGTTCATGCAAGTTTCAGTGCAACCAGTGTGATGTTTAAACCCTATGATGGCTTTTTTTTTTTTTGCAATGCACCTCCCCTATGTTATTAAGACCAAACGTCAAATTTGTAGGGGCTTAGAGTTCCAGATGTATATTGGTCCTCAGGAACCTCGACACACAGGTCGCTGACCGGTCAGGTAGGGGGTACAACCTGTGACACTGCCCCCTGGGGTCAGTCACGGCCCCACTCCCTGGAGCAGCCCAGGGGAGCTGGTGGAACAGCTGCTTTGTGGAACAGGTGGTAGTGGGGGAAAGTTTTAATAAGCACTGAAAGTTGGTGGTAAAGAATGGCTAAGCAGTTGTGAGTCTGAGAGCATTGTGACCTCTGTTACCCAGGGTAACGTGGTGGCTGGTGGGAACCGGAGAAGCTGATGTCCCCCCCCCACCCCCACCCATTTAAAGAAGATTATCATTCTCACTGAAGCCTGACTGAAATTGTGTTTTGGGCAGAATGAACTGTCCTTAACTGACTGTCACCGGTCTCCCGAGGTGTTCTTCATGAAACCGTAGCAACAGTTTCATTCCTCCGTGCTCTGTGCTGTGTTCAAAGACATGACTTGAGTGTTAAACTCAGCTTGCCTTCAGAATTACGCGTTAAGGGTCACCGTGTCGCAAAACAGCTGCGTCCTCCTCACAGCTGATGATTCTCCTCACATGTCTTCAGCTTGAAGGGGGAGAGGGGGAGAAGGTCCCAAAGATTCACTCCCACACTGACTCCTCTAACTACAGGCTGTAGGATACTAGACTTTTATTGACATCGAAGAACCACTGGAATTGTGGGACTGAGGAAATGCCATGAATTAGACATTGGTTTGGGAGGGGTCTGGGGTACAACAGGGCCACTCTGGGAAGTGTTAAATGGGCACAGGGATGCCTTGGGTTGGGTTCTGTCACATATCACCATAAACGAATCCCATTCTAGGCCATTGTGAGCTGTTAGGCAGTGCTTTTTCATTGGTGACATCATCACATTGTTCTGCTACACTGCAAGGACGCGTGTCCCACAGGTGCCTTGTAATCATGTTGTAACGTCACTTCGGATGCTTGCGAGTGCGTCAGGGTGAGATTTCTGAAGTTTCAGGGTAAGGTGAGGGAAAGGTTTCTGATGTTTAGGACTGTAGCCAGACTTTCAAAAAGGTCTGGTTTGCTCTGTTTAAGTAAGGTGTAGTTAGTTCCTGTGCTGGTGACTTACAGAAATACATACAATAGGACTCAAATACAAACAATAGAGCGCAAGCTTTCAAATCTGTTTTCGGTTATGCCAGTACTTGTATCCGCTGTATTTTTGCCTTGTCATTTTCGCCAGTACATGCAGGCGGAAGCTTGCCCTGTGATCGGTTGACTATTTACTTGTATTTTTCAACTACAGTACAAGCTGTGTTGATACAGGTGCTTCACTTGCACAACGGGCAGCAGGTCGAATACATTTTGATGTCTTGCGGGCAAATTAAGCAGGCGTTCCACTTCCTTGGGCTTTAACCACGGACTTCATGATTACGGGACTCGCCCTAAAAAAACATCTCCTTCTCTCCCCCTAGCAGGACAGCAGACGCGAGCTTAGCGTGCACACATCACCTGCATGTCCCCTAGTTTGGCAGGCTCCCCCCTGCAGTTTGGTAGCAGGGCTATTTTTAAAAAAAAGCATCTGAATTTTTTATGGAAGCAGTGAGCCTGCAGACGACTCGGGGCTGCTGAGCCCCCGGTTCCTGCCGCCCCGCGCTTCTCGCTCGACCCGAAACCGCTTCTCCCTGGCAGGGCGCAGGCCTACGTGCTGGTCCCACTTCGCCCGCACAACTTCAAAGGACTTCAAAGCCTTATAAGGCCAGTGCCCACTTCCCAAATCCTTTTTTTTTTTTTAAGAGCGAGGATTTGCAAGGACACATTTACTCTGGGATATGTTGATCATTTACTTGGGGAGGTGCTGAGAGCTGTTGAGAGCTGTTGTTTATGTCTGAATGCTCTCATCCAAGCACATTTGGTCTTCATTTCCTCACTGACTGTGGTTTCATCACCCCTGTTGTTTACGAACTTCAAGCCACAGTCGCTTCAAAGTGTAGCGCACGCTCCTAAACGGCTGCCGATGCCGATCACGCTCCTTACCCTGCCACGTGCCGGAGTTTTCTGAACATCTGGCATCCAGTTTACATGAACTGACACGCATGTTTTAGATGCGCCGTGGTTTAGTCATCATATCAGGTTTGACTGGAACTGGCTGTACCAGCTTTCCTGGTGTTGTCTTTGTCCACTTGGCTAATAGTACCTGCATGTTCTGCTCAAACCCTGAAGTTTGGCATGTGCTCTCCTCAAAAACTTTATTTAATACCACCTCTTAAAGTTACAGGCAAATACGCAAGCAGGCTCAATATGTTGTACGTTTGTTGACTGGAAACTGTAAATTTAAAGCTTTGAGTGAGGGAGTAAAATGATATCTAGTAAAACCTTCCCAATGAGACACGTCGGCTGACCTTCATGTTGGGTTTTCCTCGTTGACGTGCTCAAGCGTGTTGTCATTACAGCGCAAGGAGTCGTCAGGACATAAAAGGAGCGCTTCCCTTTGAAGTGGCTGTTGGGGGGGTTAAAGGTCTCCCTGATGGTGAAGTGTTTCTGTTCATCCCAAATGGAGCTGGTCATCAATGTAAAACCATGTTGGGAGTGACATGGGTGAGGGGGGGGGGGGTTACCTTTGCTTTTCCTCAGCAGTTTAACTGCTTCACTGCGTCCACTGTGCAAATGTACTTGAATAACCACCACAGAAGAGCTCCAGTCCAGTTGTGTGTGTCCCCCTCCCTCACCCTTTCTTGTTCTCTCCGCTCAGACAATGGAAGTCTTTGTTGAGATCGACTGTCAGAGCTCTGCAGAAATACAGACCAATGAGTTCCAGTCTGTGGTGGAAGTTAGTGATGTTTTAAAGATCTGTATATGTGTGCACATATAAGAGAGGGAAAGAGACACGAGAGGTAGAAGGCGTGAGGGAGGGATGTTTACCCCACTAAGCAGCACGTTTGTCGTTAGCAGCAGGCCTGGGGGGAAGGTTAGGCCCGGTGGAAGGAGATAGCGGGCACCTCACGTCTGCCCGATCTCACGTCACTCCTGTGGCGGAGTGGAAGGGTTGTGATAATGTCATAGTACCTCAGCTTATATCAGCAGGTTTACTGGCCATCTGTTATCAGAAACAGCAAACATTCTCCCACTGCATTCCCACCACGTTAGTTTCAGTGACTGGAACCATCATGATAGGTCCAAGCCAGCTACTGAGGTCATGGCTTCAAAAACAAAAAAGACAGAATCAGCTCAGGGGGACAATAAAAAACAACAGAGCCTTCCTCCTGTTGAAATCGTTGGCTTTGTAAATCGCCCCGATTTTTACAGTCCCTAGGTACAGCCCAGCCTTAGTCTGTTCTCCAGACCAGGCCCAGGCTGTGCGACCCCGGTCAACACGGCTTCCGGCAGCCATCTGAGGGAGTAAAGCTATGTTTGCTTTGCCAGGTATTTAAATGAGTTACAGCCCCATGCCCACCTGCACCCCTCTCCCAGGGGCTCGGTTATTCTGGGCAGGGTGTTCAGCTACGGTACTCGCCCAAACTACGCTCGACTGTGTTTTTGGCTAGTTTTCCCTAAACAAGTGATTTAATTCCCAGGATACTGTGGGCTATTTACCGGTTACGTGGAAGGTGCCGGAAGGGCCTCTGGGTTTCGCTGAGTGGGATTAGCAGGAGGTATGGATGCATAAGGGTGGATCTTTTCTTGCTGTCCTGTCGAGCTAAACCTGGTGTTGACAGTCACGTCTGAGCTTATGGAAATCCTGGCTTTTTTTGTTGTTGCTTATTATCTCGCCCTTAACTTGTGTGTGTGTATATGTGTGTGTGTGTGAGTGAGAGAGAGAGAGAGAGAGAGAGAGAGAGAGAGTCAGAGAGAGAGAGAGAGAGAGAGACAGAGGGTGAGAGAGAGTGTTAGATTCAAATAGACCCCTGCTGTCGTCTCAATCAACCTGATGGAAGGTATGGCCCCAGCGTGGGTGGGTGGTCTTTAGCAATCATGGTAATGGACCATACACACCAATACATGTACACACACACACACACACACACACACACACACACTCGACATCAGAGTAAATACCATTCTTTGCTCTCAATAGGCAATGTGAAGCATTTTGAAATGTCAAGTCTATGTTTGCCTTGTGCTGATTTTCATACTGTGATCCCACATGCCGTTCTAGTGGTCCACACCCCACATGTAATGGGGGTAAAAAGGGTTCCTATACATATAATCAACTCATGAGACACATGGCGTTCAACACATGGCTTGGGTTTGCTGTTTATTTGAATACGTTATATTTTCCTACATGGTGACCATTATGCAGGTTCTTACCAGCACTGTTGGTTCTGGTGGGTTTGCTGTATGCTTTGTTCGGTTCTGTTTTGTTGATGCTGCTGTTTATGTAAAAATAAACCAATTCGTATGGAAAAAAATGTTGCACTGGTATTTAGTGGGTTATAGTACATTTTAATCTTCACTGTTAATGGTTAATGAGAGTTGGCGGTTAGTCAGGAAAAATGATCAAAATAAACATCAGTAGTGGAAGCCACATTTCGCCTTTGCATTTTCCCCCTTTACACAGTTTAGTCTCTGATTGAATACATGCTAATCACAGATTTTTTTATTGCACTTTACACTTTATTATTGCAGCTGAAGCCCATTACAGTAGCTCTGGTACAGCTGAAGCCCGTTACAGTAGCTCTGGTACAGCTGAAGCCCGTTACAGTAGCTCTGGTACAGCAACTGAGAGAAGCTGCATCTTTGGCTGCATCTGTGATCAGGTGGCCAAGATGAATTGAGCAAGCAAGCTACACGCATCTCGGCACTCGTCTCATTACACTGACTGCTATGAGGCTGGTGATCAAAAACAAAGAAATGTGTGCTTTTGTAAGCAGGCCCAAGGCGGGATCGTTTTTTTCATGGTTGTGGTGTGGATGATGCGGTCCATGGGACGAGGTTGACTGGAACACGGATGCAAGTCAGGGGCCCAGTCATGTGAGAACCCGCTCCACCGCTCCCCAGGTTCAAAGGGAGCAGCACTGCCTCTGGCCCGGCTGCACAGCCGAGGGCGATGGAGAAGCATTCGAAACATTCCCAGCTGGCACGGCCGCTCGGTTTCCTCAGCGTAATGTGAAGGGGCGAGGAGACCCACGCGCGATGCCATCAGATAGCAGTGAACAATGGAGCCTGGGCCGTCTCAGATCCCACAGCGGGCGAAAGCCCACTGTTTATCCTGGGGAGATTTTTGTCATTGTCAGAACATAACATATACAAGACAAGTCAAGGTTCTTTTTAACTGTATATCTCCCAGAGCTCATCTGTAGAAGAGGTAGCAACACCGTGGGTTTGATTACCAGGAAGCAGATGTATTGTCCTATTGATAAATATGACACTTTCTCTGGATACAAGTATCTGTCAAATAATGTAAATATAATGTAAATGTCACAGTTTGGGACTTTCTATATATTGTGACTCTATCATCAGGTCAAACGAGGCTTTGGTGCTCTGATAACATTCCCCAACCAGTTTTTAAACTATGAAAAAAAGAGCTAAGCTGTATGAGGTATCTCCAGGTATTACTTCCAGGTTTCTAGCTATTCTAAAACTGCATTGCCAGGAGACAAAGTGACTCTAAAGGCGAGTGTGCAGAATTTGCCCCTTACCTGTTAAATCAAAAGGTGTGAATGAAAATCGTGGGGCAGTGTGTAAAATGGGGCATAGGTGTCAAGTCTCTGGGCAGTCTGACGGCGGCAGCAGTGGAGCCAGATGACTCGCATAAGGATTGCTTTTGGTTGGCTGTTTCGGCGCTATTGGGCTAGCTGTGATTGGCTGGTGTCACAATGCTTGGTTACCAGTGGTGGAAGCAGGAAGCTAGCAGCCATGCTGTCAGGATGTGTGTTTGCGTGTGTTGGCCGTGGGGGTGGCTATGGGGAAACACTTCCTTCTAGAGTGGAAATGTATTCCTAAATCACAAGAATAAGAACAAAGATGCCTACTATTCAAAAATACAAACTTTCCAGAACGTGTAAGTCAACCCACGGTCCATCAGATGTTCTGATGTGATGCGTGCCAACATCAGCCAGGCAGGAGATCCTCTTGGCCCCCGAACACTGAATCGCGGTCGGTTATAAAAGTGTGAAGTATTGGCACAGGACGGCTGTTGTGTGCCATAGAGTTACAGAGTGACACTGGGACCTCTGGCCAAGGCACGGTCACCTCTGTGATGTGGGCCTCCCAGGGTGGGAGCTGCACAGATGGCACCTGACGTCACACATGCAGGACCTTCATCTACTCATTCAAGCCCAGTCGGTCACCAGAGGTCGGCTTGTTCTAAGCAAATGAGTGGCAGAGTATGAAATCTGCAGTTTGGGTCAGTTCGCTTTGTGTATTTTTTCTTTAGTAACACAAAAATGATCTGAAACAAAATAGTCTAGTTTTTGCCTAAATTATGACCACACAGTGAGCTGATAACCAAGCCTGGGGCTTTGTCTGGCCAAATGGGATAGATCTGCTTCTTTACTGGGGGGGTGTGGGAAATGACACATCAGGTTTTTAGAGTGAGGGGGTGGAAAACTCCATTCATTCTGTGACCACAGCAGGTACACACACACATACACACACATACACACACATACACACACACACACACACACACACACACCTACAAAACAACAATATGAGTAAGAACAAATTCCCAAAGCCCTAATCCTCAGGAAAGTTGCATGGGTGTATTCATGTGGAATCGAGAAAGAAAAAGAGATTTACACATGTACACAGTTGTGACCTCACCTGACACGCTTGATAGATATTAATCATTCTACTTAATCCCTCTCAGCAGGGTGGAGGAGAGGCAGCACTAGTTCATGGCTCCCTTGGCCCTCATTCTTATCCCCCTGTTTGTCTCTATACGCCTCCCTCTCTCTCTGTCTCTATATGCCTCCCTCTCTCCCTGTCTGTCTATACGCCTCCCTCTCTCTCTGTCTCTATACACCTCCCTCTCTCTCTGTCTCTATACGTCTCCCTCTCTCCCTGTCTCCCTATACGCCTCCCTCTCTCTCTGTTTCTATACATCTCCCTCTCTCCCTGTCTCTCTATACGTCTCCCTCTCTCTGTCTCTCTATACATCTCCCTCTCTCTCTCTGTCTCTATACATCTCCCTCTCTCCCTGTCTCTCTATACGTCTCCCTCTCTCCCTGTCTCTCTATACGTCTCCCTCTTTCTCTGTCTCTACTCAGTTCAGTTATAGGTTTTTTGGCACAGCTATATCAGGTGCAATTTTTCCAAAGCAAATACAGAACATGTTCTGTGGAAATAATAATAATGATTGTATGTTAATGATAAGGTTCTAATAAGCAATAAAATAATAATACATGTAAAAATATGCGACAAATTACAATAAACGTTCTTTGTCTCTTCTCCTTTTCTGTCTATGTGGTCACTGAGTTTTACCAGGTCAGAGTGTTCTTCTGCTTTGTTCCTGGTGCCCTTTCCTAGGGTGAGAACATTTCTGCAGAGATCTCCAGCTTTGCTCTACAGCTCACTGGCCCCAAAGATCATCTCAATTAAATCACTATGGAGACTGTGAATGCCAGGCAAAAATCTCCACTTTAAGAGCTTTAGAAACCTAGTGCTAACCTCAGTCCCCTCTGTATACCTCAGCATGCAGCTGACACATCGTGACTTACAAATGTGAACGAACAAACAGATGATGTTTAGTCACAAAATGACTTCTGGTGGAACTCCACCCCCTGGTGTTATTTTACAGCCTGATGAGGGTTAAGGTGGAGGTGGTGATCCTGAAACTGTCTAGAGTCAAGAGTGATTCAGCATCTTGTCATTTGACAATGTTATTGTCAATGCAGGGGATGTGGTGATGCACACTTTATTCTCTTTAGTGGTCTGAGAGTTGCATATTGCAAATACATTTAGCACACATTAGCACAGCGTTTTGTGAGATAGCATTTTCTGAATTTACAGACCAAAAGATGAGATGTGGCAGCTTTGAGACAGGTTCTGTGTTGAGTCGTCCAGACTTACTGGAGAAACGTATCATCATCGATCATCTCTCAGACGTGCTGATGAAGCTTTTAGCCCTTCTTGCTTGGAGGGGAAGTGGACAGAGGGTGGGAGGGATCAGGTAGCCCTCCAAATGCCTAAATGGACATGGCATAGAGGTGTAAGCTGATGCTAAATGAGAGCTGCAGGAGTCCAGTTTCAGATTGCATGGAGACGGGCCTGATGATCAGTATATTGTCTTCGAGCACTTGCACAGAGTGTGATGCTACATTAAGCTTTGCAGCCTGAAAGTGAAAGAGCCTCCGTCCACATGCAACTTTAATTAAATTCTTTATGCTTTCTTTGTCTTCACTATCTCGACAAGGCTTGTGGAAACAGGGTGTTTTGAGGGACAGTGCTGGTGTTACAATGAATGCTACAGCCAAATGGATGGGGTTTTTTTCCCAGTAGGCCACTCAAACTTGTTCCCCAGGGTAATGCAACCTCTCTCGTTCTCTTTCTCGTCTGTGGGTTCGAGATCAGGTGCTCAGCCATTCCACACTCTGCACTTGTCACTTCTTCAGCTTTATTTGGGCTAAAAGGCTCAATGACTGACGTACGGTTCTGAAACACAACCCTGTCATCCCGAAACACTGAAACTATACTTCTGAAACACACTCACAGGGTTACGGAACACTCCCGTAGGGTTCTGAAGCACTTCTTAGGGTTCCAAAGACTGCATATGGAAATTACTCCTGGTTCCTTTATTGAGCACCTGAAATTCAGACAAGAACGTCCAGGTAGTGGAGTCTGTTTTTATATATATATATATATATATATATATATATATATATACATAATCATCTCTGCGGTGTTTATAGTGGTGTTGTTTTCTCAGAAAGCTCTCTCTGTGCTTTGTTGGCCCCTCTGAATCGGCCTCTGGCTGGCTCATTGACGTGAAGGAGGCATTGTCCATTCTCAGTTGCTCTCGTAAAATAAAGCACCGTGTTTGAGCCTCAAAGCTACTGAGTGCCATGTTTACTTTGATCTTTTATATATTTTAAGTTGATACTTTCCCTTTATGCGGCCCTCCAGTAAAAAGTGGATTTGGGGTTCCTGGATTTGTGGCTCTGGGCAGCGGAGGAACGCAGCGTTTGGAGGAACGCTGGGGGAGAGCGTGTGATGGGCTCCGGGCCCGGGTGCATGTGGTGGCCGTGGGGGTGACTAAACTGGGGTCTGGGAGCCGACTCTCGGAGCAGAGGTTCTGCAAGCCTGAAGCTGTGGCTTTGCTTCACATGGACAGCGAAGGGACGTGGTTAAAGGCTGGCCTGCGCTATTTCCTTCAAAGTGATTTGCATTCGCTGAGTAATACGAATCATGTCGTTTATTGGCTTAGAACTGCAAAGGCACGACAAGATTATTTAATATAGTACATATAGTACATAAGGCATTTCATGGTTCTTTACAATTAAAAGGATAAAAGATAATTGGCAAATATTAAGATAATGAAAAAGCAGATGTGATAATTATAAGCAAATGATATATCACACAGCTTTGTATAACTCTGAGATGGACAAAATGCTGCTGTTTGGAATGAGCTACTTGCTGTGAAGCTGATGCCACAATGCCCTGTGGGATCCTCTAAGCAGTAATGCTGAATATACTGAGCCAGAGTTTCGTGCCCACTGTGAGTGCCCGCACGCTCTGCCACGGCTGCGTCTGAACACGCGTCTCTCTGCCCCAGCGGGGCAGCCTTTGCTTCGGTGCAAAAGTGTATGGCCTGCTGATTAATGAATTACCCAGAAGCAGCCCCTCCATTACAGAGAGTGCCAGAGAGAGAGAGAGATGGACACACAGACACTTGTCCTGGAAAGAGTTAAACAGCATGTTTTCCCTGTATGTGTTTTTGTCATTCATTCTCTCTCTCTCTCTCTCTCTCTCTCTCTCTCTCTCTCTCTCTCTCTCTCTCTCTCTCTCTTCCCTTCTTGTAGGCCTTGGACGTGGATCGCAGTGTTCTGTACAAAATGAAGAAGTCGGTCAAAGCCATTTACACCTCTGGTCTAGGTGAGTGTCACCACGCTTCTCCATCACCCACTGGGGTTCTTGCCTCCATCGTGGTGTGTTATTCCTGCCATATTCTCACTCTCCTCCTAACTCTCGGGACCCACAAGTGTGCGTGGACGTGGCCCATGCAGGAGGGCTAGGAGAGCAACGTCTCTCTGCCTGGCAGGTGTGTTCCTCGGGGCGGGAGTGGGCGCGTTTAGGCGCGTGGACGTGTGACGGAGACGACTGGCATGAGAAGGCTTTCTGAGGCTCAGTTCGTCTCCATCTGTTCCTGGTGTGGTCTGTGGAATGTGGAGAAAGACACATGTATGAGTGGCTTCCCCTCACTTTGCTACAGGCTCAATAAATGCTCCTCGTGCTGATGATAAAACTCCTAATGAAGTCTGAGCATGCAGGTCTGGAATTAAGCTGCATCATTACCTACCATGACACCCATGAGCAGCGGCGAGTGCATCAATGCGTGTGCTATATATGTATGTACACATGCATGTATATACTGTGTACACACACACATACACACAACTCTTGCTATATCAGTCCTGTGTTAGCTGATGGTGACAGTGCTGTTTGTTCCAGCTGTAGCAGTGGGGCCTGGTACAACACACACACACACACACAGGTGCACTCTGCTGAGTGGGCTCTTTTCACGAACCCTACACGTACTGTTGAGTCCTGACACTTGTGCTCTGTGCCCAGGGACAGCTGATCCGGATCAGGCCTCCAGCTGCGTGCATCCCACTCCCTTATAAGCTGCAGGTCTTCCCAGAACTGCCGTCATGTTTTTACTTCCTTCCTCTGTTTTGGAGGTTTTGCTCTCCCTATGACTCAGACTGAGGAAGCTCGTGTGATTAGGCAACAAACGTAGAACGGCAATGAAATGAATACATTTTGGTACATAAAAGATACTTAAAGATGGGAGCTTGTTGAGTAATTATTTAGAGGAAAATAAACTTCAGTTCAAAGTCTGCTAAAAGTTGTAACGAGGAGAGGTTATGAAGCAGGTTATGAAGCAGACGTAAATGCTGAGAAGAGTGAGATTTACTACGGGCAAATCCAAAATCATGCTCATGAAAACGGTCCAGGGTCGAAGAGGCAGATAGACAGTCCAAAATCAGATAACCGGTACATAGCATAATGACAACAGAGGCGAAAACGGAGCAGGCTACAAACGATCACGGACAATACGAGATACGAATGCTGTACAATAATACCAGTGACTAGACTCTACAAACACTCAGTGTAATCACAGAGTACACAGCTGAACGTAATGACAGGTGGGAATAATGAAATGAGGGGGCGTGGCAAACCAAACCAAAACAAACGCACGTGGCAGGGAGGAGAGGAGCCAGCATAACAAAAGTGAACAGTGAACTGCTTGTTCACTTCCTGATTAAATAAGCCAGGGCCCTTTGAAATGCAGCCCTGAGTGGTTTAGGTGTGAGCTTTTTGCTGGGCACCATTATCAGGTTGGACGGGGACGGCCCGCTTCAACCAAGTGTACATGAGGGTGGGCAGGAGGGAGTTGGACCACCCCGATCAGGATCCTCACAGCTGGTAAGATCTGGCCCCAGATTAGCCATCATATGTGAGCCTGTCTGAACAGCCTGTCCAAGCCTGGGCTTCGCTGTCAGACCCTGCTAAAAGACGAGTCTGGTGGCCTGGCGAGGCTGCGGGGGAGGTGCCTCATCCCGACGCACCAGGATTCCAACAGATCCCAGGGATTGAGAGGGAGGGCGAGGGCATGCTGGGTAGGTAATGACAGACAGCGTCCACGTAGCTCAGGTTTGGGGGCGCAGATTTAGGTCGGCTGTCAGGGCAGCTTACGGTAGTCCGTTTGCTTCCCCCTGTGAATCACACAGTAAGGATTGAGCGCCTTATAAAGGATGGACGGCCAGAGCCCTAGATAATGGTTTAAATGTAATACCTGGTCCATGGAGTCAGTAGATTTGATCCAGAATCTCAGTCAAGTTACCAGAGACTTTATTGTTTCAAAAATACCAACAAGCTTTGGTCAATTTTACAACATGTAATACTTTTTTTAACAGAATGGAAACAAGAAAATGACCCTGTCACTCTGATTAGTCAAATATTGAAATGCTAATTAGATATTTAGGGTTATTGTCGATAATCATGTATACGAAACATATGCTCTTCTATGTCTGTAGAAAATGGGCCACACCTTCCCAGCTGCTTTGCATCGGAGAGCTTTTCCTTCTCTTGGCTGTTTGTCATAGACTCCATAAGGAATATTAAGTCACTATCACTTCAGCTGAAAGGCAGAATGCTGCTGCTAAATTGAAGTTGGCAGATAAATGCAGTAGAGCCTCCTCTCCACTTAAGGACACTGGAGTTCTGAAGCTTCTAAACTGCAGCAGATTAGATAACAGGAAGGTTGTTTCATTGAGCTGAAAGATTTATTTCTCTGTGCTGATTTGATGCAAGCTTAACCCTGTGAAAATGTTACCTATGGCTGTTGCACGTGAAATTGCAGAGCTGGTCTCAGGTCAGTTTGAAATGCCAGCTTCTGCCTCACCAGCTTCTGCCTGACATGGCGGAGAGGTGCTTTGGTTGCGTGAGCAGGAGTTGTCATCATTGCGGTGGGACCGTGGGCTCGGCTGTTCTCTCAGGGGAGCCTGGTGTCATGTCAGGGCATAGGTCAGCGGAAGGTCAGTCAGGCTACCGTATGTTGCTTCCATCTGGGGAGACGTCTGAGGGCTCGCCTGCTTCCGGAAAGATTCTGAGGAGGACTCTCCGAGCTCTCTCTTCTCCGCCAGGACTCCTGAAGACCAGCGGTTTCCAGAGCTGTGATACTCTAGGGATTAGACAAGCAAAAAGCTGTAGGGCCAGTTTCCTGGGCCCTAATTAAGCCTTAATTAAGACAGGAGCTCTTATTCCAGAAGCACCCAGGCAGTGGCCAAAGAGCACACTGTTTATCAGCACACTGGTAGCTATGCACATGAGAATCGAGATTCACCGCTGAAGCTGCCAGTGTGAGGCAGAGATTAGCAGGAGCTGCAATGGGGGCTGTGAGAGAAGGGGAAAGGGAGAGGCTGAGAGAGAGAGAGAGAGAGAGAGAGAGAGAGAGAGAGAGTGGGACAGGCTGAGAGAGAGAGAGAGAGAGTGGGAGAGGTTGTGAGACAGAACTGGAGCACCCATTGTTTTGCAGTGGGCAGCACCTCCACAGCTTCACAAGCACAGTTAGCCACACTAGCGTTTGTTCTGATGTGCAGGGATAACATTAGGTACGTCGTGATTCTTACATGATCACCTGATCACGATTTTTTGAGCGAACCACAGTGACCACAGTTTGCTCCACCTGCGATTATTTTCCATAGTAACTTCAGTTCAAATGCGTCACACAGCATTTGGTGCTTTTATCATCACAACTGACTGAATACAAGGTTCAGCTGCTTCATTACTGCAGTGTGCAAAAAGGAATACAATAAAACACATTTTCTGACTGTTTGCTTTTTGAAGTTGCTTTATTTATTTAAGTAAATCTCAAACAGACTATGAGGTTTCTGACACTATATATGTGTAAAAATGGTCAAAAGTGCCAACAAATTCTCGACTTTTTCAGTTAAACTGTGTTTTCGCTACGTTAGGCAACCCTGCACATTAGTCAGTACGTGCAGTGGAAGGGAAGCCTTGTTATTTTGCTACTAAATGAATGCATTTTGAAGTTCACTGTTCAAATGTTGATCTTCATTATAAGGGTTGAGTATGTATTATTAATGCATGCAATAATTTTGGAGTAAAAAATACAATTCAATAATTAATTGCAATTACTTGTATTGTAGCCAAACTTTCCTAGCCGTGACAGGTCTAGATGACCTTCTAGCTGATGCTTCCTGAGCTGTGTTTGTAGTGGAGCAGCTTTTGGTTAGCAGCATGCTGCAGTGAGCTGCATGTGCTTCTGGGAAACGTAGTCTCTTAGGGGAATATTGACAGGACGTGGTGCGTGGGACCCGTGGTGCACAGTGGTGTTCCTGCACTTCATTATGGCAGTCTTTTGCACTGCGCTATACACACAAGTTTCTTTCTCCTCCCCCCTGAGAAGCTCCCCAAGGATTGTTTCTGTATATGGGAGCACAGAGGGGAATTGACAGGGAGCGTGGCTAGATTGTGCGGCTGTTTGTTTTAAACACAGGCCTCTGGGGTGCAGTGCGAACAGGTGTCACGTCCTCGTTATTTACACAGGCGTGCCCTCCCCCACCTGGGGAGGAGAGCTTTACTGGGCAGCACTGGTATTGTTTAATGCTTGTAGTCGTCCGAGTTTAGTTAAAGAAACAGCTCAGGAAATACACTCCACTTACTGCAAATGAATTGTTGTCAATGATTATTTAATGCGCCTATAAATTCCCCCGGGGCTGTGCTGTGCTGTGCTGTGCGTGCACGTTTGTGAGTGCAATTGTGTGTGCTTGTGCACATGAGAGAGAGAGAGACACACACACACATAGAGACAAGAGTCAGGGACCAAAGAAAGAAGCCTGCCTTGCTACGATCAGTTAATTAAACACAGGAAAGCCTCTGAGAAGCAGCGGTCCTCTCCGCGCCAGAAATCGGCCTGTCGTGTGCACGTGCAGTGCAGTGTAGTGTGTGTGTGTGTGTGTGTGTGTGTGTACTGTCAGGAACAGCACTTTGGTTTTGCTCAATCTCGACTGGCCGGTTCACTTTACCAGAACGAAAGGAGCAGTTTGTCCTCACTGGCTTGCCGTCGCAGGCGACCTCTTGAGTTATGTCGGCCTGGAGCAGAAGAAGGACTTGGTGACGGTCAACACTGTCTGGTTTGTAATTCAAACAGAGCCACTGTTGAAACTGTACACATCACTACTGGGATGTTTTCATAATATAAGAGACTCTTGTTTTTTCAGCTGAGGTGTGGTCATCAGCTGAATTTGCCGTCTGTACATGTCAGACTGTTTGAAAAATCAGTAGGTGTTTTAATACCAGCCAGATCAAAACTACTGTGGTCGGCACCCGATTGCAAAGGGTTCTAAATTGCGGGTAATTTTTAAAGGACTGGTTTCCATAAAGAGTAAACTGTTTTTTCTATTATCATCCTTATATAGGACATTTTTAGAATTTCCATGGATTTGAGATGGCCCAGAAACAGCTCGTTCTGCCCCATTTGACTACCTAATTTTTTTCCTGTTTAGCTCTGGATATACCCCTGTGGTTTCCTTTTCTATACGAATAAATAGAAACATCGGGGTGAAAAGGCTGTGTTACAGAAAGAAAAACATTACACTGTGCACTGTTGGTGTGTTACAGAGCTAGGATTGGTGTAGCACTGCAGTGACGGACCTGGTGTGTTACAGGGACAGGATTGGCATAGCACTGCAGTGACGGATCGGGTGTGTTACAGGGACAGGATTGGTGTAGCACTGCAGTGACGGATCTGGTGTGTTACAGGGACAGGATTGGCGTAGCACTGCAGTGACGGACCTGGTGTGTTACAGGGACAGGATTGGCGTAGCACTGCAGTGACGGACCTGGTGTGTTACAGGGACAGGACCAGGCTGACATTGCTTTGCAGCAAATGGTGCAGGCTGGAAGGTCTGCAGGAACACAGAGGGAATGTTTTGACGTTTGGTACATGAGCATATGGGCCGAGGCCCCCTTTGATCCACAGAGAAATAAAACCCATGTGATCTTAGAAAAAAGTTTTTTTTTTTTTTTTTTTTTTTTTTTTTAAAGCTATTGAGCTATTTTTGCTTTCTTTTTTGAATCGCCGGTGGAGCATTTTAAAGTGCTGACGTCTGCAGGTTCCTGCGAGGTTTGGTAGCGAGCGCGTCCTCGTGACTGAAGTCTGCGGAGAGCGGCAGGTGTGCCGCACTGTCTGGGCATTTCATGAAATACGTGCTGACTCATAGCGGAGGGGCAGGTGTTTGGAAGTGAGACGGTGCTCTAGCATTTCCTGCCGGCTGTCTGACTCCCCCGCCGCTACTTTCTGCACCGTCCCTCTCCGGAGAAGAGCGGCGACCTGATTCTGCATCTCGCTCCAGTAGCTTTTGCGGCTGTGTGTCACATCTTGCCTTGCCCTTATTTGAGGGTATATTTTAGAAGAAATCTTAACTCTCTTCTTCCTCTGAGCCTTTAAAACCCAGTCAGACTCAAAAGGTCACACCCACTGGAGCGTTGTCTGAGGGCTCTTCTGTCCTCTGGAGTTTTCTGGGATGTCTGTTCAGTAGGAGAGAGAACCAGAGAAGAACCTCAGACAGCGATTCTCACCAACTCCACTTTAAAAAAGCTTATGTATTATTCAGCCTGTATGGGAATACTTGAGACCATTAGCATCGGGCTGAATGACTCTATCTTGTAAACGGCTTTGTCAAGGCCTGTGTCAGAAATTAGCTCGAAGTGGTAACGCTAGTCTATAATAATAGCACTGTATTAATAACTCTATAGTTAACTCTGTATAATAACTCTAGCTTGTACTTGTTGTTTTGGTAGCTCATTGGTTAAAGCCCTCAATTAGCAAGCAGAAGATTGCTGGTTCAAGCCCCACTTCTGCCAAACTACCACTGTTGAATCCCTAAACCCTCAATGGCTCAAGATGTATCCAGTCACAATTGTAAGTTGCTTTGGATAAAAGCATTAGCCAAATGGTGTAAATGTTGATTTTCTCATGTACTAACAGACAGCATTACACTAACAGATGGCCTCTGTATGCATGTCTGCAGGACTTATATGTGGCCCAGTCTGACCTCTGTGAAGGACATTTATCTTGGCTGGTGGTAGGGAATTCTGTATATTAGTAATGATACTACAAGCAGATGTAAACATGAACAAAGCAATACCTATAAACACAGTGGTTGTTCATACCACACACCGCCCCCTTCCACACACACACACACACACACACACACACACACACACACACACACCTGCCCTTTGACGGTATGTTTGAGAGTTTGCATCACACTCTCCCCTGGGGTGAACTAAAAAGAGGTTTAATTGTTAACAACACTACAACATTTCCAGCGCTGGAGGGGAATTAACATGCTTCGCCCTTTGAAAAGTTCTCTCATGTTAGCACTGTGAGCACGGGGAATGTGAAGCTACGCTTAGCTCTGCTTTTCTAGATTCTGGAATTTTTTGGACGTGTGTTTCAATGTCCAATGCTACCTTGGCCAGGTATCTGTTGAAAAAGAGATTTTGAACCTCAAAGAGACTTCCTGGTTAAATAAAGATTAAATATCCACCGGGCTTCTGTAAGGGACATTTAGTCTCATCTCCTGGTAACAATGGACAGAGGGTGGAACTGAAGGGCTTGTGATAAGAGCCAGAGCCTGTGAGCTCCTGGCTCCACACAATAAGGAAAAGAGGCAACAAGATGCTTGCGATGAGTGAGATCCAAGAAGTCATATTGATAGCGAAGGGTCGCTCGGTTCGTTTGACCGTGAACGCTCCAAATCAAGTGACCTTTCCCGCCGTCCATCGCGCCGATCACGTGGGAGTGCGTGGTGTTCAGATCACAGCTCGGATGTGCTCAGCTCGTATTTCTCGTTTTCTGTCCCTTTTCCTATTTGGATCTCTTCCATGACTGTGCAAAAGTGTCCGGTGTCGTGGTCGAGGAGAAACATTAAACACTCCTCCAAACTGTACTAAGTTGTGGCTGGTGCAGTGAGGCGCTCCTGGCTGGGGGGGTAATGGCTGGTTGGGGAAGTGGGTTCTAACTGCCCTGGTCCTCATGCTCTGCCCTCAGCCCACGTGGAGAACGAGGAGCAGTACACTCAGGCATTGGAGAAGTTTGGAGAGAACTGTGTGTATCGAGATGACCCCGACCTTGGCTCCGCCTTCCTCAAATTCTCCGTCTTCACCAAGGAGCTCACCGCCCTCTTCAAGAACCTGGTGAGAGTGGGGAAAACTGTGTGTGTGTGTGTGTGTGTGTGTGTGTGTGTTATATTAACCCTAAAGAATAAATGTCTTATGCACATATTTCCTTCCTGCTGTTAGTGCACTGGGGGAGCTGAATGTAATACTCTCACTCTGTCCAGTGGGGCAGATCATCTTTCATGAGCTTCTCTCATTTCCTTCACTCTAATTCTTGTTATGAGTGTTGATCTAGGCACTTATAGACACTCTGCTCGTGTGTAATTTTCAGAATGGTGTCATAATTTTGCCTTCTTAGAGTATTTGCCCCTCCCCCAGTTATACTCTAAATGCGTTCTGTTGATCTGCTCATTGGAGTTCTGCTGTGAGACAGCATTTTGGTTCCTCAGGCTGTTCAGTCTGTTTCTACCCACATAATTAGAACTTCCATCACAACCGACCTTCTAACTGAGGAGTGAAGAGTTGTTTAATGCCTTGTTCTTCTTCTAGTTTCAGAACATGAATAACATCATCACATTCCCACTGGACAGTCTGCTGAAAGGAGACCTTAAAGGGGTAAAGGGGGTAAGTAATACCAGTTTAGAACATTAGCTGCATTTTGTGGACATTGTGGAAATCAATGGACATTGATTTTTCCGGATCCATCCAGCATTTTCTTTTTCTAACATTCAGTTTTGTTTTAATTATCCCTATACACAAGTGGACAGGGCTGTGAAAAGAACTGCAGTATGCAACAGTAGTGCACAGACATAAAAAAGAAACCGGGAAATAAACATTGCGCCAATCATAAAATAACATGCACAAGTAGCAAAGAATGGTGAGTACTAAAAATGGCATGAATAGTAATTGGTTTTGCACTTAATAATTTTTCACAGGGTAGTGCCATAATTATGCATTGCACGAGAGTGTGTGACAAACAAGAACTCTGAGAAAACTACAGAACAGTACAATGCAGAAAATGGTAAAAGGCATAGGTTCCTGCCGCTAATGGAAAGATTTCAGACTTCGGTGCCAAAGGTGGAGACCTGCCTGAAGCGTAAAGCAGAGTGGTTTTGTAATCATGGCCCGTGTCCTGTGGGTGGCCAGCAGTGAGCAGCCAGCATTTGCGCTCTGCCTTGTTAACTCCAGCTTATTCAGGCTTGGGGAGAAGATTTCATACCAGTGTTGGTGCGGTTGAAGACCTGGAGTGCGTCAGCCCCAGTTAGGCTTTTCTGTTTGACTCTTCTGCCAGTGTGAGTGGCAGCTGAGTGTGTTTGAGTGTGTGTACGGGTGAGTGTGAGAGGGAGACTGACAGATGGGGGTGTGTGGATGCTCTTCTATCCCATCTTTCCCCATTAATGTCTTTCCTGACCTCCTGACCCCTCGTCCATGTGACTGCGACGCGTTTGGCCTCGTGGGGAGTGCTGGGCGATTTGGTCTTAATGAGGCCGTTT
Organism: Tenebrosternarchus preto; assembly: GCA_025802075.1. Lineage (NCBI taxonomy): Eukaryota > Metazoa > Chordata > Actinopteri > Gymnotiformes > Apteronotidae > Tenebrosternarchus > Tenebrosternarchus preto. The sequence goes on along the minus strand of JAOYMR010000010.1, from coordinate 3,909,322 downwards.
CTCTCCACTCTCCCTCTCGTCTCCCTGGAGATTTCCTCCTCTTCTCCCTCCCTCTGTCATTCTCCCTCTGTTTCCCTTGGAGATGGGGCTCGGCTTCCCGAAAAGCTAGACCTCTCTCAGAGACGTGATCTTCCACAGCTGTGAAGGGTATAGTTGCTGGATTGTCTGTCGCCAACTCTTGGCTAGATGCCTTGATAGATCGGGGCTCTAACAGCCATCAAGTCCAGACCTGACAAGGTGGAACCTTCCTCCTGTCTCTAGGCTTTTCTGGTTCTTCTCTAGCTTGTCTAAGGCTTAGAACCTCAGGGCCAATTATAGCTGTTTATACAGGATGACATCAGCAGACGAAGCAGCTGTGAACACAGTAGAGGACAGAGAAAAGACGTTGAATCAGAGTGGATGTCTCTGAGCACCACTGCTCAACCCTCAGTGGTCATGGCAATAGAATAAACTAATAGTTAGTTAAGCAGAGCTAAAAGCTAAACTTCCTGTGGTCAGCTTTGCGCTAGTAACCATGTTAACACAGATTGCCTGAATTATGCCACACGTTTATATGTAAATCTTATTTTTTTATGTCCTCCTAGAGGTGAGTAAGAGGACAGGGTTTAAGATCTGTAAGTTCACATTTACATTTAGGAACTTTAGGGAATCAACCCCTTGACCTGGTCCCACCAGGTGTGCTACAGTAGCAATGAGGAGAATTAAACAGGGCTCACAGAGCAGCCGTGTTTTAAAAGCTCTGTGTGCTTGGATGCTGAATTGGCTCTGTCGGAGACTGGCGCTAATGGCTGGAGATTACAGGCCTCAGTGCAGGCTGGCTCTGCAGCCGTTAACTCGTCCATGCCTTTCACGCTCTGACCACCGCGGTCTGTTCGACCCCCGAAGGGGAAACCGCAAACCTCAAACATCGAAGTGCTTATTCACGCTATGTTAGCGGCAATTAGCAACGCGCCACGTCCTTCTCCAAACACTTATCTGGCGGCCTATTCAGGAGGTTCAGGTTTTGAATTTCCTTCACGCCTCGGGAACAAATACGTTTGAAAATGGAGTTTTCTTTTCAGAGAGAGGAATGAGGGTGGACACGTGACCCAGCCTGTACTCTCACCCTGCAGTGACCCTTTGTCCCCCTCATGTGCATGTAACTAAAGAAGAGTTACCGTCGAGCTCCAGTGTCCTCAGACGACCCTGCGAGACGGTGCTGTTACCGGCCTCTGCCCCGACTCTCGCGGACCCGTGAAAGCCAGTGGCGGTGGCTCTCTCCGCCGCGGAGCTGTTCCTGGGCCCACCGCGCTCCCACGGCGAGCTCCTCTGGCTCGAGGCACGAGAGCGCTTTAATGTGGAGTGCACTTCAGCTGCCACGGATAAGCTCACAGGCCAGGGGAGGTGCTGGAAGACTCAGGACCGTTAGTCTCGCTGCTTCCCAGCTGTCCGCTCCTGCTGCTTTTCCTGCCGTGTGCTATTGCCATTTGAGCTTTTAAAAGCAGATCGTTCATTCATTGCTCAGATGTACAGTGACATGACCACTCTGTTTTACCTCTCAAATTCCTTCTGTTGTCCCTCTCTGGATACCGTAGTATTTAAAAAAATTTTTTTTTTTTTTTGCCTGTGTTCTCTTACGGAGAACCAGTTCGTTTGCAATTTCTGTGCATGCATGTATATTGTCCAGTCTGGTATACAATCTCTAAATATCTTGAGTTCTGAAACACAGACATTTTTAGAGACCAGTATAAAGGATTACGTTGGAATCAATACAGCTTTTCCCACTTGTAGCATTAGGTCATTACTGGGACTGAATATTAGCTCCCTGTGCCAAGTGTGTGTATCCTTTGTAACCATGATGTAATGGTTTATATGGGCAGTGGTGGGCACTTAGTCAAACATCAAACATTTAATACTGTGCTGCTAGTGTAGTGTTCCCATTTCAGGCTGGGCTTGTGGGTTCTTTTTACATTCTGTTTTGTTTCTTATATGGTAACTAGGCGTTTTGTTCATTAGTAGAAAGCTGTTTTCATTTGGTTTGCTAATATGCAGCTATGTTCGAGGGGGTTGAATGCTTTGTGCTTTAAATGCTTTTCCCTTTTTTTTTTGTCCCTCGCAGGATCTGAAGAAGCCTTTCGATAAAGCGTGGAAAGACTACGAGACCAAAGTGTAAGCCATGTTAACCTCATCCACTGACCTCCATTGTCCAGCTGATCGGTGCCTTTGCTGACACCAGGCCCATGTCTGTTTAGCAGTACTAGATATGCACATGCAAAAAACACACCCACACACAAAAGTGCTTTTTTCTGATTGTTTTCACACCCAGTGGAAGATTAACTGTGAGAACCAACTGTGCTGACTCATCAGACTTTCTATTTGACTTTCTTTTAAGACTTAGATCAAGTAATCTGATAGTAACGCTTTCGCTGATAGATAAATGAAATGGAGGGCAATTGCTTGTTCATCCACGGAGTCCTGTGATTGTCCTGTTCACTGTCACTGATCCCTCAGTCATGGGTCATTTTGTGATAACGAACCATCTTTCCTCTACTACATCATCTCTACTACATCTCCTTTATTACATCATCTCCTCTATTACATCTTTATTACCTCATCTCCTCTACTCTGCTTGCCTTCTCTACTCTTGTTAACTTTTCGTGTTTTTGTTCACCCCTTCACTGTGTAAGGTTTTTTTTTTATAGCATTTTTATATATTTTCCAAGCTGCAAAGGACATTCTTTACTAAAAGGGTAATCGTTTTTCTTATACTGTGCCATTTGAAAAGATGAACAGAAGTTAGGGTGCTTTTTATGTGCCGTTTGGTTCGATTTCATCATTTCCTGTCATCAGCTGCTTGATTTTGATTTTGAGTCCAACAAGCGCTTCACTGAAGACCCATAAGCCCCTCCCCCCACCTCCCACTGCCCCGCCCCACTTTCATCGCTCCGCCCCACTTTTCCCACCCTGATCCTTTGCCTCTTAGGTCCCTTTGGGGTCTGTACACTAAAAATCCCAGTTAATCTCTTGTAAGGATTGACAAATGTCTTTACATTCCCCAGACAAAAGGGAATGAAATACTGCTTTGAGCACCACACTGGTGTGTGAGCACAATGTCATCAGCGGAAACACCCATTTTTATCTGTGAGAAAGCTCTCAGCTGTCTGGCTAGGATTATTCATGCAGTGGTCTCTTAAGCACTCTCAGTGCTTTGGATCTAATTACCGTAGATAGTCTTGTTAATTAATGAAGGAGACCTAAATGATCATTCCTTAGGAGGAAAGCTAAATATATAAAGCAAAGTAATCCTTTGATAACCCTCTGGCCTAAATGAATAGTTTGTCCGGAAGCATTGGTTTCAAATATTTACCAGTGAAATAAAACATTTCAAACGTATTAATGTCATGATATGTCATCATGCAAAAATGTCATTTTCATTGCATTTGTAATTTGCATGGCCAGAAATAAGGTCTTTGTTCTGTTTTGTTTCTGAATGGTTCACCTAGGTTTTGTTATTTACATAGGTTTTAAATGACAGGTAGAATTCTGTTTTCTTCTCATATAAACTATTGCCACTGGTTTAAAAAAAAAACCAAAACTTTTTTGCAGACACTGGTATAGCTGGAATGTGAACTCCATGTTAAAAAATGGTGGATAACTTCTTTTTTTGGTTCTTCAGCAGGAAGTGCTGTGGCAATATTTGCATTGTGCTCCAGTTGAACTCTCCCACCTTGTATGTGTGCTGGAAAAACATCTGGTTACTGTGTAAACTAGTTGACAGTGCTACCACATGCTAACACACCACTTTTTATTGCCTGAATCCGTTTATATTATGTTCGTTGTTTCCACTCACCATGTCTAGTTTTTGTGTTTGAAGAATGGCTTTGGGTTTTGTCAACGTCTTGACAAAAATAAAAAAACCCATGAAGCTTTAGTCACTGGCACAGGTTCCAGAGGTGGCCAGTATAAACCAGCTTTCTAATTGACTAATCATAAAACCTAATAATCTACACTTTAGCTTTAATTAATGGCAAGAGGCAAACCCAGCAAGTTTGTTTTCCTCTTGTGCAGTTTTTCAGCACCAAAAACGCTTAGTATAATGCATGGTGGTATATGGCTTAGAGGTGCTGAAGATCTCCATGATGAAATGGCTCATCTCCAATGTTGTGGTGAGATATAACCGCCTCGTTATGGCGCTTTCAGCCATTGCAGCGGTAAATTGACGTAATTCACAACAGCTGTGCCTACAAATGAGGTGGCAGAGTGAACACAGTGGGGCCACTAAAGGGACCTGGCTCCTTGTCATCAAAACAGAGGAACTGGCTGTTGACTTGAGGAGGCACACCTAGAGTCAGTCAGTGTGGACAAGGGCGACAGCCTCTGCTGCTGCTTCCAGCCTCTGCTGCTGCTTCAGCCGTTCATCTGCATGAGAGAGTGTCCTGGATTAATATCTCCAGATTAATATCTTCTAAAGAACACCACTCAACATGCTCTCGCCAGCGCTTCCTGTGCGCCAGCTCCACAACTGCAGCAAAGCCAAATGGAAACTGCACACGTGGAGAAAAAAATGGCATTGATGAATAAATCTAGAAATGGATAAGAGGGAATAATCTCTTGGCTGAGTTAAATTGTCTTAAGTAGACCTACGGTGCTAGCTCTGGAGGCCTGTGCATGTGATGGGCTTTCCTTCCCAGGGAGGAAACCCTGCATCCATAACCCAGTATGCATTATGCTGCTGGGGCATATGGGAAAAAAAACTCCCTGTTGCATGACTGGTACTTTTGAGTATGTGGGTCTGTGTGTGGTTGTGTGGAATATAATGGGGCTGGTTGACACCTCTTTCGCAGCACCAAGATCGAGAAAGAGAAAAAGGAGCACGCCCGGCAGCACGGGATGATCCGGACGGAGATCAGTGGGGCAGAAATAGCGGAGGAGATGGAAAAGGAGAGGCGCTTCTTTCAGCTTCAGATGTGCGAGGTGAGGAGGTGGGGTGAGAACCTGACCTTTGGAGAGAACCTGATCTCTGGAGAGAACCTGATCTCTGGAGAGAACCTGACCTTTGGAGAGAACCTGATCTCTGGAGAGAACCTGACCTGCGGAGAAAAGATTGCGACATATTGCTCCATGCAGTATTAAATGCAGAACTCAGGCACTGGGGTGTCTCCACCATCCTTCCCCAGCTACATGGATTTTCTGTCCAGCTTTATGAAAACGTGCATTGTGTGTGAGCTGTACTGTAGGTGTTGGTCGTAGGTGTTGCATTGGCTTATGTATCGTGTTTATGTTTCAGTCGGTTTGTTCTGCACTGGGTCTCAGTCTGGTTGGTTGTTTTATTTCAGTACCTTCTCAAAGTAAATGAGATCAAGGTCAAGAAAGGTGTGGATCTGCTGCAAAACCTCATCAAGTATTTCCATGCACAATGCAAGTAAGACCCCTGTTGTTTCCTGGAGTCGTTTTTCTGTTTGTTTAAGAAAAAATAAGGGGGGGGGGGTATGGGGGGCATAGTTGAAAAAAAATTGTCCATTTAAGAATTGAAATTCTGCATGTGAAGCACAGTATGAAATCTAGCACCTGTCAAAAATTTTATTTTTAGTATTTTCCAAATCTAACACCAAAAGTGTTAAATGAACCAAAACTCCAAAACTATAGTTGGATACTAGATCTTTACCCTGATGAGAGGCAGCCAGTTGGCATTCACTCAACCTGCTCCATGAGGTTGATACTTGGCAACACTTGAAGATCCCACACATGCTGAGCACCTGTTGGCTGAGAGGCGAAAGTTCTACACTAACGACTATTTTTTGGGACAGCGTTTTGAAAGACATGTTTAAAAATGTAAAATGTTATGTTTTGAAGACAAATTCATGCATAAACATGCCATTTATATTTGTGAAACAAATGTAACCTCTAAACTTGCCTTTAAGGTAAGGAAATCATACTTTCAGTTAGGGGTGTCCAAAAGTGTCCAAAACCTGTGAAAAGTACCATGTCTATGGTGACATCAAATATCCAAAAATGGATCTACTTTTTAATGCGACAGACTTCCAGTTGCTAAAAATACTCTAGCTTCCTCAGCAAAAGGAGACAGGACATACACTTGCCACATTGAAAGGTTAGATATGACCTCATCCTGTAGGCTTTTCACAATTACATCTGAAGGTCAAGTGGAAATTGCTACTTGGAGAGATGGTTTTTAGACAGTTCAGATGGTGACTATGTGTGCATATGCATGAGCGTGCACGTGCGTGCATGAGCGTGCACGTGCGTGTGAAGGTCAAGAAGCATTCATTTAACAAGAAGAATTTAAGGTTTTGAAGCTCACTAGACGTCTCCTCTCAGTTTCTTTCAGGATGGCCTGAAGGCAGTAGACAACCTCAAGCCTTCTATTGAAAAACTGGCTACAGATTTGCACACGGTGGGCATGGCATGAACATTGGTCTGACTACTGCTGGCAACTTTAGTTTTTGGCATTAAAAATTGTTGAAAGAAGTAGTGCATGGACAACATTCTACACACAGATGAGTAATTATGAGAATTAATGACAACAACCCTTCAGTATTAATGACAACAACCCTTATAAATATTTCAAACAACAATGAAAATGTCTTAATTGTCACTCATTTTGGCACCCTGCTGACTTGTCGTCTCCCGCAGATCAAGCAGGCTCAGGATGAAGAGCGCAGGCAGCTGACACAGTTGCGGGACGTGCTGAAGACGGCTCTGCAGGTGGAGCAGAAGGAGGTAAGCTTCAGTATGGCTGGGTCCACTTCTCCGGCCCCTCGTAACCGTTTCTGGGGAACAAGGGTAATCGTTTGACCTAAAACGTACCACTATAGCTTGGTTTGTTCTTTGTTCTTGGTTTGGACTGAAGAAGAAAACCAACCATTGATAGTAATTCTTAGTAAAGCCTTTGGTAGTGAAACAATTGGTAGTAATTCCTTGGATAGATGGTTCCTCATGCTCTCAGTCCTCCAGCATTTCCCAAGCTTTATGCAGACTTCAAACTTTCCTTCCAACAAGCAGCTCTGGCTCTTGTAATCTGCAAACATTAAGAGATTGTATGCTCTTAATCCATTGCAAATGGTATAAATTTAACAGAGCTCTTTAATGTTCCATTAAGATGACAGAGAACAGGTGCTTGTCCCTGAGTAGTGGAGAGGTTTGTTTCTCTTAGTGGTCGACAGCAGCGTTTGTTTTGGCACTTGCCTTGTTTCTGTAGCTGCTGTTGTAAACCATGCAGTGTTTAACATGTCTGACAGAAATGCTTTTCCATTCTCCTTTAATGCTTCCATCCCTTTACCAACGAAGTCTAGGAGAGTAAGTGCCTCTTGCTATCTACATCACATGCTTACATGATTACGCAATGGGAAAGCTCTTTAAATGTCACTCAGATATTGAATATGACCAAGAGTCACATAGTAATAATTCCACTGTCTGCCCTTTAAAAAAGAAGTTGGAAGAAGTTACAGAGCTTCCTGTGAGCCCTTGTGTGAGGTCATTTCGGTTATCCATCATATGTCAAGTGGAGCACGTCTCAACCCTTCATGTCATACACTGTTTATCTTTTTGTCTCTGCTGTCAACTTGACAAACTGGCTTAGATCACATATTAAGATATCTGACAGTGCTCTCCACATCAAATATTCATTTTGCATTGACTCGAGCAGCAGTGACAGAACGTTGATCTGACAAGCTTGAGAACTTTTAATGTTTCATTCCTTTAAACATATTTGAAATTAAGTTCTATTCCAGCCAACTTCAGGCTTTGCTTGGCTCTTTTAGTTTTGGAATGTGTTGCAGAACAAGGCATTTTCTCTGGGGGCTCCAGGAAGGCCACTATGGCTATTTCCTCACAGGAAATGACTTCACTGCATAGCAAAAACAGATATTTTCCCTTCCCCAGACTGTACGACTAGTCACTTCCTGCACTGCTAACCTGCATTTACATATGCACATATGGCAGCTTAACACACTCTTATTTGTAGGATTCGCAGGTGCGTCAGAGCGCCACCTACAGTTTGCACCAGCCCCAAGGAAACAAAGAGCACGGCACAGAGCGCAGTGGGAACCTGTACAAGAAAAGTGATGGGTGAGTACGTGGGCGGATGGAGAAACCTGGTCAGAGTGGCACCAAGAACGCGAGCGCATGTTCATTAGTCTGACTGAAGCACATGGCATGTAGTTCATCACCCGGCAGTAAAGGCATTTAACTGCATTGAGTTTGTTCAGCATTACTGCATACTGGACTACGATAAAGGAGGGGGTGTGCGGTGGGGTGACTCCTCCTGTTTCTTGTCCCCAGGCTGCGGAAAGTTTGGCAGAAGAGGAAATGCACGGTGAAGAACGGGTACCTGACCATCTCCCACGGCACGGTGAGGAGGCCGCGGTGCTGACCTTTTGACCTTCGATCCCCGCCGGTTATCGCTATCCCCTTGTTCTTCGCTCTTCAAGTCTTCCAGGCCTCTGCAGACACTGCCCCTCCCACCTCTCCATCCTCTCCTTGGAGAGCAGGCAGCCTAGTGATGAAGTCTGTCAGCTTTGTTTCCAGTGAGAGTGGGAGAGATGGAGGGAGGTACAGCTTCATGCTGTGTTATAGAGGCTGTATCTGCAGAGACACTAAGAGAGTGAAGTTACAGCAATGCAATGCAAAGACGTCATCGATTTTATTAATTGAAAAACTCTTAGCACAGTTTTTCTTTCTTTCCTTTCTTCTTTTAACTCTCTCTCTCTTTCTCTCTCTCTCTCTCTCTCTCTCTCAGGCAAACAGACCACCAGCCAAGCTCAACCTTCTGACCTGTCAGGTGAAGCACAACCCAGAGGAGAAGAAAAGTTTTGACCTCATCTCACGTACGCCAGTCTTTCTTCTTACTCACACACACACACACATACGCACAGCCTTGGCAGCAACTCTTCTAAACCATTCTCTCCCCACCGTGCTGAAAGTTCAGTTTCTCTGGAAAGGCAGTGAAGACTCTTTTGTAAGTCGAATGTTCTCGGGGAAGGGAGGCTTTTGAAGGCCCAGCTGGGCAGAAGGCAGCTGACCTCTGACCTGCAGTGTGCCACAAAGCCCTGGACCTTCTTCTCCCACAGTTCACCGTCCTTTCACAGTGTAAAGAAATACTCCGCTTCAGCTCTGGACAGGCTGGAACACACTGAATATACGCCTGAGTGTTGAAGAGCATCAGAACGAGGCGCTGCTTCACCTAGTTAAGAAGACCATGGTGCCCTGTACCTCCGACGGCTATGAGCTCTGCTTTATTCTGTCTTTGAGGCTACACTGCAGATTTAGTGGGAATGGCCAGTGCATGCAGTATAGAAGAGGCTTGGCTCTAGCTGGGCATGTTCTGCTCCCACCTGCTTTCTTAGACTGTGACACACACACACACACACACACACACACTTTGGACGGTAGAGGGAGAGCTTTGGGAGACGTGTACTGACTCCAGGGGTTCTGGAATACTCTCGTCGATGTGACGCACCAGTTCGGAGCCAGAACTCACTGACCCTCTACGGGCGTGTTGCACGGAAACCAGTCTGATGATGCTTCAGCCTCCATGCTGTGCGCTATACACTGACGGTGTTCCCCCTAGTCCAGAAGAGTGCAGGATGTGATGGGAAGGGGGGTGAGGAGTGTGTTGGATGCTCTGTGCTTTGGGAATGCCAGGGTGGCTGTCATCCCCTGAACAGGCCTGCTAGGAGCAACGTCCTCCAGCTGTCTGAGCGCTTAGGACATCTCTCACTTTCTCTTTCTCTCTCTGTCTTACAGATGACAGAACATATCACTTCCAGGCAGAGGATGAGCCAGAATGCCAAATGTGAGTGTGTGTGTGTGCATATGTGTGTGTGAGTGTGTGTGTGTGTGTTTTCTCCACTAAAAGGATACCTTTGAATATACACTTCCTTTTTCATGAACTTAATTGCCTCCTTCCAAATCCACTATATAAGTTTTTTTTTGACACTCTTTTTCCTCTGTCTTTGGTTTGTGGGCTCTCCTCTCCTCTCCACTCCTTTCCTCTCCTCTCCTCTCCTCTCCACTCCTCTCCTCTCCTCTCCACTCCTTTCCTCTCCTCTTCTCTTCTCTCCTCTCCTCTCCTCTCCTCTCAGCTGGATCTCTGTGCTGCAGAACAGCAAGGAGGAAGCTCTCAACAACGCCTTCAAGGGAGACCAGCATGTGGGTGAGAATAACATTGTGCAGGAGCTGACTAAGGCCATCCTGGGCGAGGTCAAGCGGATGGCGGGTAATGACGTCTGCTGTGACTGCGGAGCTCCAGGTGAGTGGGTCTATCACCGGAAGGGAAGGAAGACGTGGGAGGTGGAGAGAGGTGGAGAGAGGTGGAGAGGTGGAGGGAAATGGATCAGAGGAAGGAGAGGAAGCAGATTTTGTAATTGAACAAATTGAAGGTTTTAGAGACACGTTTAAGTTGGGTCCGCTACATGAAAATTAAAATGTTTTCATGATGACTCTGCCAGTTGCTTTGTCAAATAACTCACTTGATGTATATAGCTATTGTGTGACTTCTTAATGCCTGAATGCTGGAGAATAGAGTAGATATCAAAATGTTATGCTCAATACTTCAGGTCGACAAGGAACTGGAAATCACTATGGTGTGAAATTAAACTTATATAACCTAACAGATTCTATCATAGCAAAGTATAGTTTTTTCAGTTTCCTGACACTAGACACCTCGAATGTAGTTTCAGCGGAAGTTTGGAGACACTTTCACATGCTTTCCTGTTCACCCCAGGTCCCACGTGGCTCTCGACCAACCTGGGAATCCTGACCTGCATAGAATGTTCCGGAATCCACCGGGAGCTGGGAGTCCACTACTCCAGAATCCAGTCCCTCACCCTGGACGTCCTCAGCACATCAGAGCTCCTGGTGGGTGGCTAACGTCTAGGGAATGCAGAAGCCTCAGTTGATCTACGAGAGTAGATGTTTTGGATCGTGTTGAACTGGTTGTATTTCAACTGCATCTGCATGTTTTCCATGTTTGTGGGACCATCTTAGAACATTTAGGCGTTGCATGTCTTAATGCAAGTCATCCCACACAAATGGTCCTGAGGGTTTTAGACATTCTGAACATTGCAGAACATTACAAAACATGCAGATTTCATTACAGTTACAGTAAAATGTAGAAGCTGTTGAAATATGAAATATGCTTGTTGGCTTTTAATGTTTAAAAAAGTGAGACTTGTTTGGTTCTTGAAGTGGTGGTGGTCTTCAGTTAAAGAGTGGTTAAAAAGTTGGAGTGTGTGTGTGTGTGTGTGTGTGTACAGCTGGCCAAAAACGTGGGGAACGCTGGTTTTAATGAGATCATGGAGGCCTGCCTGAGTGCAGAAGACACAGTCAAACCAAATCCAGCCAGTGACATGTAAGTAATGCTCTCTTTCTCCATATCTTTCATATGTGCCTCTTAATTTGTCTGTCTGGTGATCCCATGTATTTATTATGGATATGTTAGGGACTCCTGTTTTTGGAGTTTTCGGTTTTATGCTGTTTGTAACACCTTCCCATGGTTGTTCAGGGTCAGGTGCGGGGGGGGGGGGGGGGGGGGGGGGGGGGGGGGGGGGGGGGGGGGGGGGGGGGGGGGGGGGGGGGGGGGGGG
>JAOYMR010000010.1:3864486-3897641 GCA_025802075.1 Tenebrosternarchus preto | reverse complement strand
CACACACACACACACGTCCCCCTGTTTTGAGCCCCCCCCCCCTCACCGCTCATCTCCTCTGTCCTTCAGGCAGGCGAGGAAAGACTTCATCACGGCCAAGTACACGGAGAAGCGCTTCGCCCGTAAAGCGAGTGCGGACAGCGCCTCCAGACTGCGCACGCTGTGTGACGCGGTGAAGGCTCGCGACATCTTCTCCCTCATCCAAGTCTACGCCGAGGGGGCAGACCTGATGGAGCCCATTCCTCTGGCCAATGGCCATGTGAGTCCGCTCGCAGTTGCTCTCTGATTGGTTAAGCGCATTTCCTTCTGTGCGGCTATTAAAAACGCAGAGCATTGAGATGCTTTCACCTGTGAAGCTCCTTTCAGAATTTGCTGCACAGTCCTTGCCCACAAACCTCCATTCTGGAGTGGTTCAGTGTTTCTGTATTATCATCAGCCAACCTCAAAGACACCAGTGGAGCATCTCGGAGTGAAGGCCCTCTTGTGTGGCCCCGTTATATCTGTTGTTTGCTTGTGCTCTTTCAGGAGCAGGGAGAAACAGCGCTCCACCTGGCCGTGCGGCTGGTTGACAGGACGTCTCTGCACATCGTAGACTTCCTCACTCAGAACAGGTAAAGCTCTCCCTGACCTCTCCAGTCTTATTCATTTTTGCACCAGGACCTCTGCTCACTTTAAAGAACCGGAGAGCATGTGGCCCCTCGTGTGGTGTTTAGGTGGCTAGTGCTGGGTTTGGAGAGCGTGTGGCCCCTCGTGTGGTGTTTAGGTGGCTGGTGCTGGGTTTGGAGAGCGTGTGGCCCCTCGTGTGGTGTTTAGGTGACTAGCGTTGGGTGTGGAGAGCATGTAGAGGCTGAGTCGTGTGCTTTCCTTCCTCAGTGTGAATCTGGACAAGCAGACGGCGAAGGGAAGCACAGCGCTGCACTACTGCTGCCTGACTGACAACAGCGAGTGCCTCAAACTCCTGCTGAGGGGCAAGGCTTCCATCGACATCGGTAAGAGACCGGCAGGCTGGTGCCCCGCCCACTTGCCCCGCCCATCTGCAGCAATCTCCTGCTCCTCAGGTGCATGTGGCCTGGTTGTGCTTACCCTCCCCAGGCCTGGACCAGAGAGGGTCCTGTGTCTTTCGGCCGCAGACGATTTCCCAGACGATTTGTTAGGTTTGCTTCCTTCCTTCCACGTTCCCGGCCTGTCGGAAGGCTGTCTGGACTCCAGTGAGGACTGAACACGATGAAAAGAGGCGGGGCCTGCTGGCTGTGTTCCTGCTGCCGAGTGTGGGAATCGTGCTAATTACAGCATGCTTTAACACAGTCGCTCAGCCAGAACCTCAGGCTGCTTGGCACAGGATTTACGCACGAGTGTGTGTGTGTGTGTGTGTGTGTGTGTGTGCGTGCGTGCGTGCGTGCGCGCATGCATGCATGCATGCGTGTTTGTGTTTGTATATGTGATTTGGAAACCAAATGTATCGTTATGACATTATTAGATATTAATATGTGAACTGGTGGGAGGTCAGGCAGTAATAATGTGTAAGGGCAGGTGAAGGTCGTGAGGATGCGGTTCCCTCTAGCTCTCAGCATCAAGCTGCAAAAGACGTAAACAGCTCTGGCTGACTTCCTCCATGCCTCTGGGCCAGAGCAGTCCAACCCCTTCTTCAGCCCCACCGCCCCGTTCGGACCTTTCTCCATCGCTGCTTCCTCTAAGAACATCATCGCTAAGCACTTATTCTGCTCTTCCATGTACATCCTGGTGGAGAAATTTCCAGATTTATTATTGTAGACCATATTATAGTCACAGGGACTTTTACTAAGAAAGGCTGTGTTAATGACAGCTGTCAGAATGACACTTTTATCAAAAATATTTTTCACTAATTCTAAGCAATGCGTGTGTGTGTGCAGCTAACGAGGTGGGCGAAACCCCGCTGGACATCGCGAGGCGTCTCAAGCACCTGCAGTGTGAGGAGCTGGTGAGTGTGTGCCCGTTCCCCGCTCTTGGCTCCAGACGTGAGCCTCTTGAAGGTCCCGTGTAGAGGTGAACTCCACGTGTGCTCTGTCTCAGCTCACCCAGGCACTGGCGGGCAAGTTCAACGCGCACGTGCACGTGGAATATGAGTGGCGGCTCCAGCACGAAGACCTGGATGAGAGCGATGAAGACCTGGACGAAAAGGTGCCCGCTCATTTGCTCTCGTCTCCAGGGGGACGGCTGGTTCTCACTGTGGAAGTGCTGCACGAAAAAACAAGGGTTGTACTGTAGGATGCGTTGAAGCTCTGGCTGACCTCTCGATGACCTTTGACCTCACAGCCCAGCCCCCTGCGGCGAGAGGAGCGTCCGGTCAGCTGTTACGCGCCGGCCGGTTCCGCACTGCAGCCTGCGGCGGTCGGGCCTCCCAAGGACAAACAGGAGCGGCGCTACCTGCCCAGCGTGGTCACCAACGAGACATACGGGACAGTCCTGAACAGCGGCCACTCCGCCGCTGTGCCGCCCTCCACCTCGGCTCCGCCACTGCCGCCCCGAAATCTAGGTACCCCCCTCCTCAGCTTGTGTTGCTTATGATGTAAACAATGTAATGAAAAGTGGACGCAGTTGATGGAGCTGATGGGGAGGGAGGCGGAGTCTATTTGGGCTGATGTAGAGAGTGGGCGTGGTCACCAGGACGTCAGTGGCTTGGGCCTCTTTCTACAACAAGATGTTGGCATAACAGCATCGTGTGTGGTTACTCATCTTCCTCTCTCAAAACTGCTTGTGGCCAAGAATTCATTTCTCTACTTTATCCTGCTTTATGGGAGTGAGTCATGCCAAATTTCACTGTACACAAGGATGATGATGGTAATAACTTCTTAATAATGGCTACAATGACTTGTATAACACTGACAGTGACTGACTGTGAACAGTTGTCCAACCCTGAAGGCTCTTTTCATAGTCCAGTCGCGTGTGAGTTCTCAGGGAGGTTATACAGTGGCATGCTGTACATACAATGGGGAGCCCTTCCCCCCCCCCCCAAACCTCTCACTCACACACATTTGGTTAATGCTCAGTAAAATTACAACATAAACTTTAAATTGCGGATTTCAAAATGCAGATCAACGGCCCACAAATGCAACCACAATTGACACAAGTAGTAGGTATGAAAGAACACAGTTTCCTGTTTTCCATAGCTGAATGTTCTGTGTGATACCACAAATTCTACAACTACAGCCGTTCTCTGAAGTAGGATCGCTCATTCTGTTTGTATAAAGCATTGAACTAACACCAAAACCCCCCCACAGAGAAGTACTTTGAATTTATATATTTTTGATTTTGATTAACTTCATTTGTGAAATATATATTTGTATAATTTTTCCATACACCTTTCTTACCGCTTCTCTGAAGGGTTACAAGGGCCTGACTGCAACCCACTGCTGGTATATCAATGGCCACTGTAATGAATTGTTATAATGAGATTTTCCACTGCAGATGCTGTAGTTGATGAGAGGTCGTTGAGCGCTGAGCTTGATTATTGTGCTCTCCTCTTTCGGGACAACAGGTCTCCAGTTCCGGAGTTCACACTAGGCCCTGTCCTCTCAGCCTCTAATGTAATTACGACCTAACGGAGAACTGTCGCCTGGTCCCGAGCCAGAGGCCAGAAAAAGAAACTGACGCACATTCCGGAACTTTCTCAAGAAACCCAACACAGTCTCCTCTGTACGGTGGTGAAGCTGGGAGAGCTGCTCTTCCTTTGTGGCTAATGTCTCACTAGCTCTCTCTCCCTCCGTCTCTCTCTCTCTATCTCTCTCCCTCTCTGTATGCCTCCCTCTCCCTTTCTCACACCTCCCTCTCCAGCACAACTGGCTGGTCTCCAGGGTTCTCCAGTGTGGAAACCTGGCTCCATAGATCTGGCAGGCAGGCAGAGGTCCTCCTCAGATCCACCCAACATGCACCCTCCTGTGCCACCCATGCGGGTCACCTCTGCCTCCCGTGAGTCTGCCCTGTGGGAAGCAGTCAAACATCTCTTCGGTCAACTACTCAGTATTGAATAATGCTTGGATCTCTACACTTTGTCCTGTGTATGCCTGACACTGTCTGATGGTGTTCGGTTGACATTAAGCTGCAGCAGTAATGGTCTCTTCCCTGTAGTCATAGCGCCAGCTGCTCCGCTCCCTCCAGTTGCTAAGACGACCAACGTGATGGAGGCCATGACTGTGCAGGCCAAACTGGGACAAGTAGCAGTTGGACAGAACATCAACAGGACCACTGTTCCCAGGTCAGAGTGGACACACACACACACACACACACACACATACACACATACACGTATTCCTTTCTAAATGCTTCATCTAACGCTGTTTAAATCCTTTAAATACTTAAACACACTTAAACACACTAATATACAGTACTTATTAACATATACCTCACATATACATATTAACACATATAAACACATATTAACACATAAACACAAGCCTCTTTTCTACCGTAGGGCCAAATGTTTACTAAGGTCGAGTCAGACCAACTCTGTGCCATTCCAGACTCAAGGTTATGTTTGTGGTGGAAACCAGCACCAGGAAGTATTTGAGGCAGCGTCAGATTCTAGCCATAATTATTGCCACTAAAACAACTCCAGTCACTTTGTCTGACGAGACGTACAATTTGGAGTTTTTAGTGTTTCTTTTTGTGTGCGCAATTAGCACAGGACATCGAAAAATTCTGATGCTGAGCGACGAGGGAGAAAGCGACAAGCAGAGGGTCCGACCGTTTGCGTAGAACCGTTCGGTGAATCCCTGCGTCATTCCTCCAGCCCACCCGCGCAGTTCTGCAGTTCTGCAGTTCTGAGCACGCTTAGCCAGCCGTGCTGAGTCAGCAGTGCTGAACGCGGCGTGTAAGCACTCTGTGCTGGAGTGGTTAGCATTCAGCCCTCTGGCGGAAGAGAGACAGCGGTTTGCCCATAGCAGCAAGGGCCTTTACTGGGAGTGTTTCAGCACACGATACAGCAAGCCCCTCTTCAACCAGTGCAAAGAATACCTCACCCATACACGATGCTAAAAAGGGAAATAACCCTCTGCCGGGGACATTAAACTCTGTTGGAAACCAGCTTTCAGACCCATAAAAGTGAAAGGACAAAGAAGTAGGTTGTTTAGTGTGTTAAGCCTCCCCAAATCCCTGCCCCACTCCATGTTGTCTGAGTCTAGGTTCTCTAGCTCTGTATCATGGACACTGTAGATGTGATGTGAAGCTTCTCCATTTGTTGATTGCAGCACAGACAAAGGCTACAGCAAGAGCCCCATGGTGCGCTCAGAATCCATCGAGAGACCAGGTAGATGTCAAAGAAACAACTTGAACTGTAAGTGGATGGTCTGCTGCTGAAGTCCAGCCAGCAACATTCTTTTACTGTGTATTGTTTAGATTGAAGACAGAGAGATCTGCCTGAGCTGTCATTGTGTTTACAAGTGCTTTGTTTTCACTGCGATGCCGTTTCTTCTGTTTTGGTGAGCAGCGAGGGATGTTCCTGGATGCCCTCAGAACGCAACTGCTCAGTCCCTCCCTCCTGGAAACGTGCCCAGGAAAGCGTACCCGGTACGTCTCGTCACACTACAAGGAAACATGTCAAGTGGGAAGGCAGGGGTTGATTGAGGACAACGCTGTGTGCACACACATTCACCAACGACACAGAATACAAAACTGGAGTTTGTATATGTCTGACAAATAGGTCCTCTGTGTGTGTGTGTGTGTGTGTGTGTGTGTGTGTGTGTTTGTGCATTAGAAACAGAGGCCCAAGCGTGTGAAGGCCGTCTACAACTGTGTGGCGGACAACCCTGATGAGCTAACCTTCACTGAGGGGGAGGTGATAGTGGTAGATGGAGAGGAGGACCAGGAGTGGTGGGTGAGTGTGTGTGTATGTGTGTGTGCAGTGGATGTTAAGGAAAGGCCTGCTTCTGAGTTTCAACCACGACAGAGGTCACTGTCGACATCAGGCAGCAAGACAGAGACGGAGTGTTTGATCGAGCTCCGGTTACCACGGCTGCCGGGACATATGCGATGACCTCATCCTCTCCTCCAGCCGTTGTTCCCTTTTCCGATCTTCTGCAAGCTGCATTTTAGCTGTTAATCCTCCTCAGAGCCTCGTCGAGGGGGCGGGCGAATCTCCGAACCTGCGCCCGCAAAACCCTGAAATGCAACGGCCCCCAGAGACGCTTCGGCGGTTCTGGGGACGAGCCGCGGTCCCCTGCACGAGCTTGGTTTGTTTATCAGCTGCAGCAGCTGTGCACATCCTTAGCACAGGAAGTGAACAAGGGGTCATTTGTTTCCAGTGGAAATGCCACAAAGCTCTTGTTTGATAGCGTGTTTGACTTTGGCGTTGTTGCTCAAGCTCTGTGTTACACAGTAAACACTGTTACACTGTTACACTGTTGCACTGTTGCACTGTTACACTGTTACATTTACCCGAGGCTTTTCTTCACACTTAATTGCCTTAATTGGGTCCTCTTGGGTTTTTTCCCCCCCAGCTGGGCCATATAGAGGGAGAACCGCTGAGAAGAGGCGCCTTCCCCGTCACGTTTGTGCATTTCATGGTGGAGTGAAGGTCAAAGGTCACCAACGCAGAGCTGGGCAGAGTGCCGCCATCTCCCCTTCATCTTTAAGCTCCCTCGTCCTCATCGCCTCACCCTAAAGCTTGTGCCTGCACTGACTCCTGCCACACCCATAGCTTCCACCAGCCTGCAGCAGGGGGCGCCATTAGGTGGCAGTTTATGCTGCCTGTTCCTTCACTCCTCCTGTCCTTAACACCTAGTCGCATTGCTCCTCTGGGACTGTACAAGTTGTTCTGGAAGTTTTGAGTTCAACTTTTTTTTTTTTTTAACCCCCCCCCCGCTGACCCTTAGGGGTGGGGAGGAGTGAATGTAGTCAGCGCCTTTGATGCAATAACTGCACTTTTAACTTTAGCTCTCCTGGATGCAGTGCGAAAGAAGACAAGATGAAGGCTCTGTTCAAAGCACCGCGTTCCTCTCACAGCAAAATGGAAGAATCGGGGAGGCCATGCTTTTGCACATGGTGTTGTTTTAGCTAAGCAGACCTGTGACACCGATCCAGCTAGCAAGCATTCCCTGCCAGGCTTGTTCGAGGGGACGGGCTGAAGGAAAACAGGGGCGGTTTGACTTTGTGGGGTGCCACTGGCACAGAGAGGAAGGTCGGCGGTAACTCGGGAGGTTGGAGCTAAGCCCCGCCTCCCTGTGGGGGTGCTCCGCTGTCCCTGTTTCCACCCACGTCGCCCCACTTCAGAACATATAAATAGACTTTTCACTGTTCACATCTGGGAGAGCTCTGGCCCTGCACTACATGCCTGAGAGAGAGAGAGAGAGAGAGAGAGAGAGAGAGGGGGAGAGGGGGAGAGAGGGAGAGAGAGAGAGGGAGGGAGGGATAGCGAGAGATAAAATCAAGAAAGATGGAGACGGGGATAAGAAGCATAATTGTGTGTGTGTGTGTGTGTGTGTGTTTGTCTGAGAGAGACAAAGAGTGAAAACATTGGACACAGTTTTATTTGTGTGTATGTGAGAGTCACAAACAGAGAACTAACAGATGTTTAACTAACATCTAGAAGTTACTCTGCTCCTTAATTCTGTAGGTGGTGCTGATTGTGACAAGTGGCTGTTCACAGAGGGTTCGATCTGGCTGGCTGCACCAGGCATCTTGCCTCCTCTCTCACATTTCAACAGTTTAGAGCGAGATAGTGAGTATAGTGGTCTCTCTTTGTGGACCAGGTCTCAGTCATTCCCCCCTTTAACATGAAGTTAACATAGTAACCTTTCAAGGAGTTGATACTTCAGGTAAATGTTCCCTAAGTTTCATGAGGTCTCCTTGTGTCTTTGAAGGATGTTTTATTAATGTTGCTGAATTCATGTCTAACCAGGTTATTTGCTATGTAGGACAGGACCAACACCCCTCTCTCATTTTTTTTTTTGTCACCATGTCTGGGAAAAACAGATCCATTCTTCATAGCCAGTTAGCAATGCATTTGTCAACACACCATTGTTCAGAAGTGGAGTTTGTAGATGTAATGTTGAACAGCAATATGTTTTATGTGATGAAGTTTTGATGTGGTTGCAGAGCAACTCTATAGATTATGTTATATATAACATTTAATTAAAAAAGATGCGTAGTCTCTGTTGAGCTCAGAACACAGTGACCTGTAACTTTAGTAGTGAGCGGAGATATGTAATTACTTTCCAGAATATTCCTCTGGCTTTTAACTCACTGGAAATGAACAGAACCGGCCAGTCTGGGACTGTAAATAGTTGAAAACTTCATATGTGCCTATTTAATTGTAAACTGAAAAAGAAAAAAACTTCCGAATTGATGTCGTGTATCAATCCAGGATGGCTGTGTAGATGTTGAGAGAACACGTCTAACTATGTCCAAAAAAACCCCCACCTAGATTCACCCACATTTATCATGTCCTGTTGACTCTAATACTGTACAAATAAATGGGAAAACTGGAAGCAAACCAAACCCGTGAGTTGTCTTGCGATGGTCTTTGTTCTACAGTAAAAATCATGTGCTTTATATCAATAATTTATTATAATAAATTATTTTACTAATAATGTATTATAAATAAATTAAATAAAAATACAACTGGCCACATTTTTTGTAATATTTTTGTTGTTTAGATATTTATTAGCATTTGGTCCACACGTAAAATTAGAACAGCACTGCCATCTAGTGGACGGTACAACGGTAGACATCACTAATACCTAACGGGTTCACTTATGTTATTAGGTACTTCTGGAAGCTTCACACAGCAGCGTGTAAGAGTTGCTTCCTACCGAGCCATGACGGAATCCTTCAGCACAAATGTTGGCTTGTAGCAAATGCCAAATGAAGCTTAATACCTTCTAGGTATAGTAACGTTTTTTTTTTTCAAAAATGGAAAGAAGCAGGTTTTCTTTAACTTTGTTTTTTTATTTGTTTTTAAATACCAGTAATTTACACTGTATAATGGTTTAACACTTTAACAACAAACGACACCACAAAAGTGAATCAAACCACACAGAACAATCAAGAACAATGTCAAAAAGGATTTTAAAAAGGCAAGAGGATGGGCTATCAATAAATTTACTGTACCATGTTATTGTACCATGTTATTGTACCTGCTGATCCTATCCCAACTGGACCAGGAGGCAGGGGGGTTGTGGGCAGGACTGGTGAAAAACAACAGGAAATGCAACCCCCACCCCAGCTGTCCACACAGGGCGTTGGGGAAAGTTGAATTTACAGCATTTCAGATGAAACCTTCATGGGCTGCTGTACTGATCACATTTACTGTACCACCAAGAGCATTAATCTTAAAAAGATGCTCAGGAGCTGCAGAACTACTGGGCAAACATTAGCACAGCACTGACTTCAATGTATATTTACATTAAATAATATTAAATAAGGTTACCAGAATGAAGACAGCCCAGTCCTGGTAAGCGGACCTTTGGATGTAAAGTGGTGGTGCTAAGAGCAGGGGACACTGTATAAGACTAAGAGTAAACACTGCTCCCTACAGGCAGTCCCTTACACACTGGTCTGGGAACAGTTTGACTTCACTTTGATCCTAACCCTCAGACCAGTTGGGGGGGGGGGGGACTTCTACAGATACCGTAAACATTAGCAAGGCCTTGCAGAGGCTGAAGGACAGTGTTTTGACACTGCCTGAGCGCTATGATGGAGATCTGGCCTTCCAGAGGAGATGTGAGGAGGAAAAAGCCTCAGGATTTCTCAGATGCCAGGACACAGTCGAAGGAAGCGGACAGCACTTTACAGATGGCCTGGGCTTGTTCCTGCGGGGGGGGACACAGTACCATTTCAGAAACGGTCACGCAATTACATGTAAAAATATAATTGTCATTTTACGCGTGTCTGTACAATCATTTTGACTGTGTCAAACGTATAGAAACTACGATAACGTGCAGTGAATACAAAGACTGGACTCACCGCGCTGCCGCACTGGTACACCCAGACATTGCACTCCTGCTGCTTCACGTCGGTGGTGTTGAGCGCCAGCAGGTTCTTGCCGGCTCCCAGGCCGTCGTCGTAGCACAGCATGCGCACGATCAGGTAGAGAGGATGGCGATGCAGCACGTCCTGCCAGGGGTGGAAGGGCCAGAGCAGAGAAGAAACAGACGCTAGACACAATTCCTTATACTTCCACACTGAGAGATCTCTTTATTAGGTACTTCTACTTTATAGCTGCACCAAATATATTACCGTGCTTTTTTACGGTCAGGCATAAGCCGCTGCAGGCACCACCAAATAAAACACATTCATGGATTACAGAGATGACCTGTGCACCCTGTGTACATCATCCTGTGGCTCTATTTCATGTCTACAAAGGTATGTTAGGCGTACCGAATAAAGGGATCACTCAGGCTTGTTCTTAAATGACATGCCTGTTTAAGTTAAAGGTTAAATAAAAATGTAATGTGCACTGCATAATGCATTTGAGCAGATGCAGCCAAAGGTTTTGGAAAGGAGCTGTAATGCAGAAAACCCAGTGCTTCCTTTCCCTGCAGCTTTGCTGTGTATCACAGCCTTCCACTTCCAGGAAGCCTGAGCACGTTGTGGGGACTCACACACTGGTCCAGGGATGCTACTTTGACTCCGTACTTGGACACTCCCAGGATCATCTCCTCCTCCCCGGGCACAAATGGCAGCTTTCCGTCTTGCTTTGGAATGGATGCAACAGTGGTTTGCAAGAGTTAAACATGACCAGTAGGAGTTGTGCATTCTATCCAAGCAGTTTCCACTTTCTCCTGACCTACTGAATTTAGTTATTATTCTCCTGACCTACTGAATTTAGTTATTATTCTCCTGACCTACTGAATTTAGTTATTATCCCAGCAAGTTCATGACAAAACCAACTAACCATCCAAACCAGCCATTTTTCCACAGCCTTTAGTCAATGCAATAAATGTATGATTACCTGAGCTGCATCAATATAGCTGATCAAGTCTAACGGCTCCTGGAGGGTCTTGCTCATCTCAAAGTGAAGCTTCTCAATACATCCCACATATTTCACCCTGAACTCAGCACACGCCTCAGATGCACTGTTACCTATGGGGTTGCATGCAAAGGAGTTATTTGACTGTTAATAACGATGGACCTTCAACGACTGCTTCGTTCATACTGAGTGCGTGCAGGACGTATAACCTGAACTCTTGGTGGAGTCTGTGTCGAGGCTGGCCACTGTGCTGGACCTGGACAGACCTCCCATACTGGAGTCTACAGACTTGATGAGGAGAAGGTAAAGGTTAGTCTTGCGGCCCCAGGAAGGCCTTGTGCAGCACTGCTGAGTTGCCCCAGCGGCTCTCACCTTGCTCTTGGTGCTGATCTCACTGCTCTGGGAGCTGCTGCTGCTGTGACGCTTCTTGACCTTCCGGAACATTCTTCACCATGACGCCGGCACTCCAGGCCTCCAGTGTTCCAGCAAATGGTAGGATCTAAAGGTGAGTGAATTAATTTTTTTTAAAGCCATCAGTGAAACTTTATTTTATATTTTGACTTCAGTAAGACTGCTCTCATAGGTGTGACTGTTCAGGCAACATTTAAATAAAATAAGTAATGAATTTAAGGAAGAGTAACAACATAGGAGTGTGTGGGGGGGAGGGGCATGTCCCAATATTTCCTGCTCATATGATCATATGACGTGTTAAGGTTGAGTGGTGTGAGAAATGTGTATGTGATCTGAAACAAGAGGTAAAACAAGTACATTAACTTCCATTTCATCTGATAACATGATGAATGGCATGCAGTCAGTCCAGAAAAGGTGTGATGACTGCTAGACGTCTCTGCCGAATTGAATACAGTCTGCAGGCCATCAACAAACGCACGAGACACTTTTTTTTTTTTTTTTTTTTTTAATGCTAGTCAGATGCTTCCTGAGTCTTCGGATGCAAACAGGACCCCAAGTCTTACTTCGCACAGTTTTGCTACCTACTGAACTTTATTTGTGAAAACGACGAATAAAAACTGAAACCTTAACAATTCGTGCCTGGGTTTCAAGGCAACACCCTTTTAAATTGTAGCTAGTAAACTCTGAGTAACTTTCTATAGAATAAACGCACCTCCGAACACCCTCGCGGCATTAGTACCAGGCGCATCCTAGCACGAGCAGTCTCGCTTACAACCTCGGACACGCTAAAAACTCATTGTCCTGAACTTGTTAATGAAATCCCCAGTGGAAGTAACGGAAACCCGTTGCTAGGATAAACACTTGGCCCCACCCACACCCGTACCCCCACACGTCCACTTCATCTATTGAAGCGCACAAAGCGCAAGTTCTGGCGTTTGTTTCATTACATTGTTTTCGAATATGGACACCTAAAACAACCACGCAGGGCATACCTCTGTTTTGAATTTGTTCTGGGTCAGTTTAGAGGTATACTGAGGCAGAGTATCATCAAAGCGGCGGACTCTGGGTCTTTCTGTTTTGGCGAGACTTGCGTTGACACTTCACTTCCTTTACAGCACCACCCAGCACCACTTAAAGGGGACGTAGCGCACTTACTGAAACTTTACAGTTCACGAAACAATAGAAAACATGTTCTGGGGTCAAATGACCTGTCCACCTTGACTTCCAGGATTGTTCAGGATTTTGTGAGAAAATGGGAAAGAAACCAAATATTTTTAGAACGTTGAATCGATTTTAAAAAACGATTTGATGGAATGCGAGTCATTTACACCTTTAAATAAGTGATCATGTAAAAACACAAATGAAATAACCTAATCAAAGTAATAATGGGCATCCGCAGTTACTCTGAATATTACTTATTTAACGCATTTCCTTAAAAGTCTTGCTGTTTTGCAACTCATGTTGACCTCCTTACAATAGGAGGCGCAAATGAGCAAATCTTAAACAGAACTGACCGTAGTAAAATAGTGAAAGCATTTTTTAAAACGTATGTTGTGTCCATAATTATGAGAATGTCTAAAATAAAGAGCATTACTTGGCCCCGGGTCGTTCTCTTTGGAGACTCGATTACACAGGTAGGTTAGGTCATAAATTGTTCATAACCGCATACAGATTATTTCATTTTTAAAGTGCACCTCGCATGTTTCAGTTTTCTTTTCAAGCGAATGGATGGGGCTCCGAAATAGCAAATAAGCTTGCGAGGTGAGTATTTAACGTCAGTGGCTTTGTGTTTGACGTTTTGGCGTGTTACACATGTTCGTTTTAACACGACAAACTCTGCCATTTGCCAGAAAATGTGACGTAGTGAACAGAGGTTTGTCAGGCTACAACACGAGGTGGGCTAAAATTGTCCTACCCCGGATTATTCCCAACCACGTCTCTGACACTTCCATCGCAGCGGTGACCGTCTTCTTCGGTGCCAACGACTGTTCCCTGGAAGGCAAGAGCATTCTGAATTTTCTCAGAATTGTTTGAATACCTTCCCAAAATAACATTGAAAGTCTTTTTTAAATTTCTCTTTACCTCAGATAAGAATCCACAGCAACATGTTCCATGTGAAGAATACAAAGAAAATTTGAAAGAAATCGTTAAATACCTCGCCTCGGCTGGGGTACCTAATGACAAAGTTATATTCATTACCCCTCCACCACTTCATGAGGCATGCTGGGAGAAAGAGTGCATCCTGAAAGGTAAATAATCACTTTCTCTTCAGAATATTTACTAACTTGGGACGTATGTTAAGTGTTATTGAGTGTCAAAAAGGCGTTATATAAACCGAACATTCATTCATTCCCTTACTTCAGGCTCATCTCTGAACCGTCTTAACTCTGTGACTGGACAGTATGCCCAGGCCTGTGTCCAAACAGCAGTCCACTGTGGAGTGGATGTCCTGGACCTCTGGTCCCTCATGCAGAAAGATGGAGAGGTATCTCTCTCACACACCCACACTCTCTGATGAATTAGACATGCAAAGAATATAGTGAAGAGCAAGCCCAAGGCACGAATAACACCAGACTAAGATGCTTTTCCTGATGATCTATCATGTGATAAAGTAGGTGAAGGCCATGTGTGGATTTTCACAAAAAGCAACCTAAAACCATAAATATTTATGACCATGTCTTATAACCCATCAATAAATTTAACTCTCTTCTCAGGATTTCTCAGCATACCTCTCGGATGGCTTGCACCTCTCCGAGAAGGGCAACCAATTTGTGGCTGAACACCTGTGGAGGCTCCTGGAGAGCCGAGTGGTTGACTTGCCCTTCCTCCTCCCTTACTGGGGAGATGTAGACTCCAAGACCCCAGAGAACAGCCTATTGTGTGACTAGACTCATTAGACGTTTCCTTAAACTACACTGAGGCTTCATGTTGGTAGGGTTTCATGATGATCACTTGCCTGTGGTTAGTGTCCATTAAGCTGTAAATGTTTAAGAGAACAGGGCCAAGATGACTAATAATTGGGGGGGGGGGGGGGTTTAATCTTACAGCATTGGTTGATGCTTCTTAGGTTAAGCATATGGCAGTCTGTAAAAGACAGCAGTATGTTCTGTAAATAGGACAGAAACTGATGGACTGATTTGATTGTGTGTATTTTTAACAGCTGCTGGTCAAGCTGGTTACAGTAGTGGACATATTGAACATATTAAGCAGCGAGTTGTACATTGTCTTTGTTGCCTTTTTTGAATGAGAAACACCAAGATCTCTCACAGCAATACTTAAAAAGATAAACAAAAAAGGCTCATTGTATCCAGGGCAGAAAAATGTGAGAATGGAAAATAAAAGGTTTCGTTCACTCAGCCACAGAGGTTAAGTCTATCTAAAATATGCAGAGCTGTGTTCATGTTCCTAATGTTTTTTGTAGGTATTTGCTTGTCTCATTAAGATCACACATGCACCTATGTACTGCTGCCAAGATACTTTATTCATGTGAGTTCATAATTGCCAGTAACTTTTTTTCTAGCGCAAGACCAAAAAAAAAAAAACCATCAGGAGATAAAACTTCCCCATACAACTCTGAACATTTCAAATGAAATCCAAAGGATTTTAAAACTCATATGTTCTGTAATGGTAATATAGATTTTTTTTTTCTAAACACAAAAGGCAGAAAATTTAGTATATCAGACACTTATGGCACATTAAAATTCTACAAACTTTATCAAGCCCTAAATTCAAATCTCAAAGTATAATTACACTAGTAGAAACCAGGGATAGCATTTCCAAATATATATATATATATATAAAAATGAATATAAAAAGCTGTATCAATGACAGTGTCAACAAGAAAGAACTATCCAAACCTTACAGCTGTGCAACTAAAATTCAATATAGTATGTGTGATTGTACCACTTCACAAGATACTTTTGTTGCAACATTCAAATCATTCATAGTTCTTGAACATATATTCACAATTAACCTGCTTTTTTTTTTTTCTTTTTCTTTAAGAAAACATACGTGTCATTATGGACCAGTTATAGGATGCCAATGATATCAATGGAACTTAAGACCACAACCGCATCCAAAACCAAGGTTCCATATTAGAATACATGCTCGGTAACAGTTACTCCTAATGCTAATGTGGGTTTGTAATACTATTCAACAGTGTTTACTATTGAACCTTTCCAGTTTTATCCAAGGATATTTAAGGACACAGTAATTAAAACATTTATAGCAGAAACAGTGTAAAGCCCAGAGTTCTAATGATGTATATGACCAATGCTTTGCACTCAATTCAAGTCTTGTCTTATATGTTCATAAAAACTGAATCCTCTTATTGTCAAAGTAATGAAGCATTTGCCAAAATCCTGCATTGGAAATACCATGATTTAAGAAAGTAGCAGGGAATAGAATCACAGAATCTGGTTTCATAGCCTCAGATTAAGCACAGTCTAGCGATACATTACAGACAATGAGAGAACTACCGCTGGAAATGGTCTTTGGATTAGATTTTCTATTATCTGCATTTGGATAGAAGACTTTTCCTTGGTGTGACTACTGTGATCAAACACCATTCATGGAAGAAGCCGGAACACCTGGTAGTGTTTAGCAGCAGTAGTTTCACATCATTAAAGTAGGTTCCACTGACACATGCACACAGGATCCCATTCCCTACCACCAGCCTAGAGTGATCGAAGCCAATCCTTATGCCTTTTCTTTCATATTTCCAATGAGATGCTGCAGATGTTCTTCCATAAGGCACACGTTTTTTTTGTGTTGAGTTACACTTGGCTTCAGTGCGACTTACTACATTATGCAATCAATGTCAGGCATGTGCGCTCTTGGCTGGAGTGTCATGTGTGCACATCAAAGCAACCTGAGGTGGTACTTACAATAACTCAAGTAAGTGTAACAGAAAAGTGTAACCAGGCCTTTTTCAGACAGCTATAATTTATTATCCAGGCCCGTTGACTGCAGTCTCTGGCATTTACTCATTACTCTATTAGCAAACAAACAAAATGTGTTATAACTAACCAAACGTATTCAGCAGTCAGAATACCAATAACACGTGCACTTAATGTTGGATCGTCTCCGAACAAATTTATCAGGAAGGCTCATTTGTGTGTTGTGTATCAAAGTGCATACTTGAGGAGTGAGTATGGAAGTGTGAACTGGACGGGCCCGGCACCTCCCTCAGCACTCCGTCTCCTTACTGTCGAGGCGGGGCTGCCTCTGCAGCTTCTTCTTGTCCGTCCGGTTTAGCGGCATCTGCTCGGTGAGGTCCTCGAAGGACTTGGCTGGTGAGTGGCTGGGCAGGAAGTCTGCCCCCAGCTCGTCCCGTGGCGAGTCCCCGTTCGGATCCTCCGCGATGGTGGCCATTCGCTGCAGATCCGCTCTTTGTTCGGCGCAGGCCGAGGGAGGGCCGCGGGCTGCGGATGGGCCTGGTGGCAGCGGCGATGGGCCGGCGCTGCTGAGCGGGGCCATCAAGGGCCGGGCTGCCAAAAGGGAAGGCTGAGCCGGACCCCTGACGATGCGCTTGGGAGGCCCCTCGAGACCACTCAGCATATCCATGTTCTGGAAGACGGGGTAGGAGATGCAAATGCAGTTGTGAAGGAGAGAGAACATCATCCCAGCATACTTCAGGACCACGACATTCAGAAGCAGACATGTGAAAACAATGTTCTTTGACGGTCTTTTCTGCGAGTAAATGTCCAGTGATGTTTTCAGTGTCCATGAAGTAACTAAAAAGTGTAGAGTATGATTTTGATCCAATTTTTAAAGAAGCGCTTATACCATTTTCATAAAAACCCTGACTATAATAACAGAAGATACTGTTTTCACAGATGCTGACTAAATGGTAAACATGCTAGATTCATACGTACCTGCACCGACATACCGAGCTTGGGCTGTTAGCCACATCGTAGGTGCAGGTACAAGAAGACAGCACATCCCCATGCCACAGTGAGCATTCATGGCATTTGTCAACGTATTTCTCGAAAAGCCATGCACTCCGAACACTCAAAAACTGTCATTCAAATTCGCACAGGACCCATGACTACACGAACGACAAAACACCGACTGCACGAGTACACAAGCGGCGCTCCAGCTGAGCTTCAACACACACCCACTGGACCACGACACCTAGCCAGCGAGCGCACAGCTCTCCCTGCCACTCCATGCGGCAGCGCGCGCACACACGCACACATACACTCACCTGAGGCTTTACTACATACTTCCACCATCACCTGCTGCAGTTCCGTGACACCCAGAGCAAACAGTGGAGCCACAGGTCATGTCTTCAGCCAAAGCTCACACCGCAAAACACATTAGCCTTACCAGAGACGCCCGTGAGAACTGCAGCTATTTATAAACCGTTTCACACATGTGCTGTGTTATACTGCTACCTGGCCATTTTATTTTAAATACTCCTATTTCTGGAAGGACAGCGTGTTCAAGATGGGTATGAGGTGTTGGTCATGGGGCAAAAACTCACGGTGGGATACATTAGAGTCTTGGAGTTTTCTTCAAACTGCCTATCCAGCTTCTTGTCCTACAAACAAGCAAATAGAAAAAGCCATTAATTGTCTGCCTGAGCTCACAACAGAAATGTCCTTAAAACGGGAGCGTAGTTCCAGGCGTAGGAAGTTCATAAGTGCAAACTGAAGGTGCTCTTACCACACAGTGCACCAGAATGCTCAATGGGATCCAGAAGATGAGAGAGAACACCACCACTGAGCCCACTATATTATCAGCTAGGAACTTCCCTGCAGATGGGAGAAAGATAGTTGACTGCCATTCTCAACATGCCAATGTTAAAGGAATCTGCACACGTGTAGCAAATCTATGCCCATCTTCTGTTACCAAATGTGTTGATGTCCAACTTGTCAATGAAGTCCCACAACCTCTCGACCACGTCTTGCACTTGCTTCATGCATTTGCCCTGCGGAGAACAAAGAGCCGGCATGGTCCTACAGTGTGAGGACAACTTTATCCAAATGGGACGACTTCTTCACGTGAAAAGCGAGGGGAGGACGGAGGAGATGAGAACACTCACATGGCCGTCACAGAAGCCCACGGTGCACGGTTTGCCCTTCCGCAGGTACAGATACTCCCCAGGCTTGTACGTGTAAGGTGTGCACTCTCCACTCCCGTTCCTGCAGCACACTTTACACGAGTGGTCCGTGTCTGTAAGCAAAACAGTGGCATACACTGTGAATATAAACCTTCAAAAAAAAAAAAAAAGACAACAAAATAAATCCCCCCACCCAAGACTGAACAGAGATGAACCCCAAGTTAAATTGGGAATCCCCTTAATGGGGGGGTTCCTCTGGACTCACTGTTGCAGGCGCAGGAGCGCCCACGCTGCGTGGCTTCACAGAAGGGCACACACTCGCCCTTGCGACAAAGCCCCTTGTCCACACACTCCGTGTTGTCGGGCAGATTGCCGGGGGCGGGGCAATCGCTGCTCAGGCCTACAGGGAGAGCAGCACACACACTCTCAGTCCTTCGGGTACCAGGAAGACCATGACACTGTTCTTCAGGAAACTCATTTAAAGCCATTACAAACCAGTTTGCATAATGTATGCATGAACATGCATTTCAGGTTCAGTGGAAACACTGACCATTTTAACCTTCTTGCTTGTAAGGGAAGGTGTTCGATAAAAGGGGGGAAAAATTTTCAGTTGTTCATCCTACAGAAAAGAAACTGAATGCACCTTTTTGTGTTTACAGCTTCTGTGTAAAAGGCTAGAGCTCTGGGAGAAGCCCACAGGACCAGACAGCTCACCTGTGCACTTGGACATGGCTTTACATGTGGCGTTGATGGACTCCTGGCAGACCTTGTGCGCTTCCTGGAATTTGCAGTTGTTGCAGCAGGGACTGTTCCTGTCACTGAGGTGTGGGCAGATAGACAGCTAGTTCAAACAATGCTTGATGTGAGATTTCAATAACGCATTAGAGATCTCTGGAAATTAATGCTGACTGAGACTGCCTTCAAGTTCTATGGCATGAAGGAGTGGAGTATTAAATATCATCACTGGTGGCATTCAAGAATGTGGTATAAACATTCTATTTCCTATTAAATCATAGCAAGAGGCTATGATTTGTCAAATATGCTAAGTGATCAGACTAGAATTTGAGTTTATCCTCACTGAGGCTTGTGCATCCATCAGCACACCACAACAGAGCAGAACATGCTATGATGCCGGAACTTTGGCGTCAAATAAGTTTAAATCAGAAGTACTGAACTATATTGGCCTCAGATCAAATTAACGACAGTGGAAGGCAGACAGCTGGCCAACATACATGATGTATGAGAAGGAGCAACACAAGCCAGCCAGCCAAAGCAGGATGATGGCACAACTCGTGATGATCAATCAGATCAATATGATGATTATCCAATCAATCAAAGCAATTTAATGCATTTAAATCATAGTTCTGTCCAGCTGGAATGAAAGGTGCCTGACCTGACCTGAAGGCACCTGACCGGTTTTGGGTCGGGCCTGGGTTTGTGTGATAACTGTTACAGTATTATGTAGTGAGCTTAGCTGATGTGAACATTCTGGAGTGCATGTGTTTGACCTCTTCTGCACCCACTCTCTCATCATTAGTAACGCTACTGTATCATTACAAAAACTTTACTACAACTATTTATCTAGGTGCATTAAAAATGCATTCCTGCAAAAGAGCAATATGTAAACTAGCATCACGTCATACAAATCTCCAGTAACTTCACTATTAACACTGGTAACAGTGGTATGGTAAGAAACTTTAGCACAGTGGCTAACAGTTGTACGAGTAGCGCTGCAGGGGTCAGCTGTGCATTCTGTTATCTCCTTCTTAATGAGCTTAGTTTGGGAAAACTAGAACTTAATTAATACCAATTGTTAAAACACATTTTTTTTTATCATCGTACTCCATGCTGAAAAGCCACTCTAGTGTGATTATTAAAATGAATCATTAGAAGTTCGGCAATACTGCATACTGTATTAATCAAGCAAGAGCAGAGAGATGCCCATTTGAGGAGCTGTAAAGTAAACCAATGAAAACTGCTGGACCATAACAAACACAGTAGTGTTGTTCAAAAGGAAGCAGTAAATAAGCATTGAAGTTTTTTCCGATTCCTTTTTTTTTTTTTTCTTTTCATCATGATATCGCAAACCGCGATAAAATGCAAGGCAATGATCACGATGATAAATATTTGTATTAGCGCACGCCTAACCGTGCCTCACCACGTACCTGCACTGCACACCCTTCTTGAACATGCAGCTTGCTGTGCAGCAGAGATCGTCGTGGAGGTGCAGGAGCCCAGGGTCGCACTCCTCCCCCTCCTCCACCCGGGAATTGCCACACAGCTTGTTCCTCCTCGCCTGGAAGCACATGGGAGCCTTGACACGCAGCGTCCTGCTGACCGAGGCCTTGCTGCAGTTGGAGAACCGCTGCAGTGGAACATAGATGCTAGGGTCAAAGAGGACATTCTGCTAATCATTATTACAGCGCTTCCCTTTCCTTACAACTGCGCAGAACATTGCAATATGCGAAGCACATCATATTAAGCGCTGTGACTATCCTAACCAATCTCAGGCATTTCAGAACCTAATGAATGTATTGTGAGCATTTGTTTCACAGCATTTACACGATCCAACAAACCATTATGTAATGAAGACCGGCCTTTAAACACATCGTTTTTTTATGTTTTAAATGCAAGGACTAACTGCACTTCCAATATGTGGCAATGTAATTGCAATATGATATTTTTGGCCATTTTGTGCCGCCCTAGGCACTGCAGTCCAAAAGCCCATTACACAGCCAATGTGTGACTCCTCCTGAGGTCATGGAAGATCTAATTAGCTCTTGTTGCAGAACACTGAGTTACAGTGTCAGTAATGGGAATACTGCTTGCCCACAATGAGAAATGTCATATAACCTATGCAGAATAACATGCGCTGTCTGGGTGAACTACTTATTTTTAGCACATCAGTCCAATGCTTGGGATGCTAGGTAACTAAACAGCTTTGTTTTGTGCAGATTTTTTTTGGTTTCCTAAATAAAACAAACCAAAAGTTTCCCCCATGCAAATAAGGATTATTTTAACGTGCGCAGCTTAAGATGATTTATGTGTCAGTAATGTCTGCAATAGGTGGAAGACCTATTCATGGATTAGCACAGCATGGAGATCAGAGGACTGAGTGATACCTTGTTGTTGGTATGGTCTCCACTAACGGCGATTGGGTACATGACAAACTTGCCCCCTTGGTCGTCACTGGGTGCGCAATAGGGTATGTTGTCAGGGTCGTGTTCAGCTCCAAAGTTGTGTCCAAGCTCGTGAGTGGTCACAAGGTCTGCTTCCTGGACATCACAGTCAACATTCAGGCCATGCTGTCTCTCACTGGACTACAGTCTACAGCAAACGGATCTTTGGAGAAATGTGAATCTAAATCAATTAAGGTGCCTGCAAGGCTAGGACACGGTAGGACGTGTTGGCCACAAACCTTAGTGAGAATGGTCTTGCCATAATTCTTAGTGCTGGTTAAGCCAGTATTTAGGTAGCTGGGTTTCACAACAGACTTGGATGGGTAGTAAGCTGTAAAGGGGGGGGGAGAAAACAAGAGTCTCCATTGTCATGCTGTAGCTGTTTGAGGAGGCGTGCTCTAACGTGTGCTGGATCGAGCCATACGTTTGGAGCAGAGTCCTCCTAAGGCCTGGTCCCTGGCAGAGGCCACGTAAGCCAGACCAAGAGTGCCCTCATCGAAGTCCTGGTACGTGAAGAGATGGGCCAGGCAGACGCTCGAGGCGTTCTCCGCAATGTCCAGGCTGAATTGCTATTCGGGAGCAGAGTTTAGAGTCAAAGGAGAAAGCTGTCAGCATTCGGCGGCTCAAACGGTCACTCAGTGACGCTGTCAAAGCAGTCCCTGCCAAAAATCTCAAAAACCCTCGTGCGTTTGTTCACTTGGAACAAACACATGCATTTAGGTGAAGCACCAACCTCAAGAAGCTTCTTCACATCCCACACTTGGAAGTCTTTTGGTCGCGGGCTGCCCTCCATATTGTAGTGGAGCCGTCCTGAAGACACGTTGGTCGGCCTCTTGTTTATGATGATCTGCAAACAAACAAACAAACAAAAAAACAAACAAAAAACAACAACAAACAAAAAAAATTACGTAAACAAGGCGACATGCACGTGCAATATGTGGCAGAGAGAGTGATCACGTTCCTCAGAGTCATGCTGGCAACAGAAACCCCCATGATGACAGCTAAGCCAACACAGATCATTACATCTGAACCACATGACATTCATTAGGTCATTCTTAAAGAGGGTATTTGTGTTTGGGTGCGAGTCGGCGTCATGTGTTGAGTGATTCAGCACAGACTGCTACATTGTAACTTCTGATAAACAATGAACAGAGTGATGATGTGTTGAGGGGAAGGGGGACAAGCGATTTGGGGATTAAACACTGAGATTATGTAGGTCAGGTATGGCTGAACTGGTGGACTGGATTACTAATCAACCTTACAGAGGATGTTGGCTCTATACTGAAGCGCACTGCAAAACCACAGCACACTGTGTAACAGAAAGCACCTGCTGGATCTGTACACCATAGCCTTTAAATTCCTCATCCCATGATGTGTTCCTGTAGATGTCATCCACACGGTCAATCAGCTCGATCTGAAAGGAACCAAATACACTCCACATGACATGCACATCAAAACACCCAAAATGTCTTTTCACCGTAAAACACCAAGATGCACAAGTTTTCTGTTTCATAACTGAATAACATAAAAAAAAAAAAAAAAAAAAAACTGACAAATGACATGTTTTCATCATCATCAGAAATACTGCAGTGTTACTGGGGTTTGTGGCAGCTCCAGACCAATGCTGTCAGTAGAACATTACTCAGTGGGTGTGGTCTCCAGAGCTCACCAGATAATTGAGGGTGGTGCTCTCCTCCCCTCGGCCCATGTGCTTGAAGAAGCGATAATCGGCAACCAGTAGCAGCGTGCAGGTGTTCTTCTTGTGGTTGTAGGTCTGCCTCCGCACTCTGTGGCTGGGCTCTGAATGGTCCGAAACGGATAATCAGTGTGAAACCGATGACACAAAAAAAGACCAATGGCTGATTCACCCCAAAGGGAAAGGACTAGCTAGGTGTTCCTCAAGTGGCATGTGTTCTCTTCGATAACACTGAAAACAGTTGCTGACCGAGTCAATCCTTTAGTCATACATGCAGATCCATAGGTTTACAACAAAGATCCGTGATGTTCGAACAGATGCCTTTGCTTCATCACTTCATGTAAAATTACAACAATGCCTTTGCGATCTAAGGACGTAGGAAAAAGCCTCGTCTCCAAGCTCCAGCCAAGGGCAGCTAACTCACCCATATCCACCGAGACACTCTGGGTGGCCTGGGCCTGGTCTGGCAGGAACTCCTGTGAATCGGCTCGCACGGAGCCGCACACTTTGGACGAGGTGAGGCGGCTGATGTTGCGGATGTCCTCCGAGCGGTACACCAGCAGACGGCCGTCCGGCACCGTCTCTGTGATTCTCCACAGTGGCTGGTGGAAAGGGAGGGAAAAAGCTGCTTCAGAGCAGGACACGGTACATGCACTTAATTATCCAATTACAGTTAAAAGGGCACATCATCATACAAAAATGCTTCTCTAAAAGCTTACTTTGTTTCATTTTAATATGTGAAGTTAATATGTACAGAACCTTCATTTCTTAGTTCACCGACTTCTCTAAACCTGTACTAAATTACAGTGACGTGAAATCACTCAGACAGGCCTGCTACCTGTCAGGAGCACAATTTAAACTCCAACTTAGTGAAAGCTTTCAAGCCTGTCTTTTACATCTCCTCTCTGTGCTGCTTCCAAAATCGTTTCCAGGGGGGGAACAGAAATTGGATCACATTCAAGGCAGGTTCCTGCTAAGACTGACATATACCTCCACGTTGTACTCGGCTTCGTGGGTGAGGATGTGGGCAGAGAACTCCTCCCCATCCATGTGCGCCTGTACCCGCGAGTGCTCTTCACCTGGCGAAGGCAAGAGAAGTGCTTGTTCCACAAACTTTATTCACTCCCTACACCCCCTCCCACTTTAGGCTCCACTCCAAACGAGCCTCTCACCTACTACGTGGCCTTTGAAGTAATTCTGCATCTGGACATCGTAATTCTCCTCTCTTCCGTGCTCATTTAAAACCACAGCCTTGAAATTGTCTGTGAAAAGCTCCACGTTGGTGGTCAAGTATAACTTGAAATGCCTTAGGAAAAAGACAGAATATTCTAACAGGAACCAATAGCGATATTGACAAGAACATAAGAACATTCTAAAATGAATGAGCATGAAGGATAATTCTTTAATAATTCTCCTACTAAATAAAGACCTACTCAGTGTGTTACATTACATATGCATTAGGCTGTATTTCTGTGGTCCAAAACCACAGTTTCACTGATGGAATTGTTGTTTAACTTAATACACATGCCTTAAGCTTCAGGAACTTTTCTTCAGAGAATAACACAGGAACCTCTTTACCTTTTCAGTGCCGTAAAGCTGACCAGGCGTTCCACATGAGTTGGCGAGTCCACATCCCTCTTCCTTAAAGAGTGCCGCTGGAGGCTAGAGGCAGACAAGACATCGAAGTCTGCCAGTATAGAGTTGAGGGCTTCTGTATTGGGGTGTACACAGAGAATTAGATATTTTCGCTGCTAGCAATCACCCAACAGCCATGTTCAAGCAAGCAAGCAACCAAATCAGTAAGCTTGGGTTCGTCTGCCCACTCCAGTATCGGAGTGAATATGTTTCAAGATGATGGCTTTCAGCTTCTTTGAGAGAAGATTCAGTCCCTCTTTGGCACCTGGCACCAGATGTGGCCGCTACACCATCTGGAAATCAGCAAGTGGTGCCTTGCAGGCATGCGTCTCTAATCACAGGTATGTAAAAACAAAGTGACTGCTAGCATTCTGGTGTGGAAATGAAAGCAGTTAAGCTTCAGGTGCCAACCACCGCGAGTGCCACCAGCCACTTGCTTCTGCATCTGCCTCTCAGGAGTTGCACTGGCCATTGGCATCTGATGTGTTATCAAAATATGTTATTGAGACCATTAAGGCAATTAGCCTATTACATCCATGAGAAAAGTATGGTTGTGCTAGAATCGGCTAACTAGGCCAATTATTTATTGTTGCTTAACCTGTATCCATTGTTTAGGAGTAAAAATATATTAGGAATTGGAGGAACATCTGGTGACTGTCAGCATCGGTATGGGGAACTGAAACATATTAGCATCTGATTTTCGGGAGTGGCACCGGCCATTGAAATCTAACTGTCCACCACTGCAGCCTATGTCCCTGATCAGAGGCTGCTATAATCTACAGTTCATGTACTATTAGCCTATTCTACTGTCACATAGCATTTCGCTAAGGTAAGAGCCAACAATGTAACTGCCACCTAGAATCGACCATCCGGAAGAACAATTAACCAGCAAAACTATCTACATTTCCACATTTACTTCGAAATGCACTTCCTGACACTTCAAAAGGTGTCACTCAAAGGATTTTTTTTTTTATATACCTGCCTTCAGAGGCAGGTGCCGCAATCGAGTAGCACCTGTTATACGAGGCGGCCACTACATACCGTTTACGGATGATGAAGCGCCCACTTTCCATCCCAAACAGGGACCGTTTCAAGCTTCTTTGACTGTGGACATGGTTAGAAAGCACTTGGAGAGTGCTGGTGGGAAACTGCTCCCTTTCCTTCGTCAGCATGTAAACAGCATCCATCTGCCCTATTGTGTTTATTTATTTTTTTTTTTTTACTATCGACATTGTCTAACGTGTATTATCAAGAGATGCGGTGCTTGGTCATTCAGTAGATAATGGTTGCACACAAACAAATAACATCTGGTTCATTTTATTTTCTAGATAGCCAAGTTGCTAAATTAGCTAGCTATGGAGTCGTACGTAGAGGAAATACTGTTAATGCTTACTCCTAGTATGTAACCGCAATTTGAAATTATAACTAGTATAATCGCAGTTTTTATTTAACTACGTTAGCTAGCTAGATAGCTATATCTAGACAAACCAGAAGGAAACTGCCATCATTTAAACTAGCTAGTTAACTAATAGCTAACATTTCCGTAGCTAAAGAGTTAGCTAACTAACTACACACGATGTTAGATAACCTAGCTAACTATATATGTTACATGATTTATGTTGAAATAGCGCAAGTGTGACTTGGTCAGTGGGGACATTTTGACAAGGAATAAAACAATCCGTCCCAGCTGTAGCTAGCTAAATGCTGACAGATCAACACTACAGCAAAAGTGAATGTTTTCAGTTTTTTGAAGCGATACAAAACTGGTATCATAGCCATCTAGCCAAATAACTCACCTAATTCTTTGTTGTCTTCCAACGTTGACAAATGTTGCTCGGCCGATTTCGGCTTAACTGCACAATTCACCCAAAAAGGGAGTAACGTAATTGTAAAAACGATGAACGGCTTCATCTTAAACTGTTAGACTCGGAAAAAAAAATTCTCAAAATACACTCATTTCACAAGTCGACGGTAGATGCCGACAGCCGTTTTAATGTCATTTGCAAGCCAGCACAAAAATATCCTAACATTTCATGTTAGCCAAATCCATGGTACGAATGGTCAAAATGTCACTGTCTCTTGGTCAATAAAAATGTGGGATACCAAAAACATATACGGAAAACCATCTAGCTACATTATTAGTGGATCCAGACAGATTAGTTAGCTGGCTAATATTCGGAGTATGTATCCCCTCTTCCGACTGTGAGCGACAAAAGTTATTCTATATGCGCTTCCGGATCAGACTTTGAAACGAACACTTTTCTTTATTAAAAAGACAAGTAACTGAAAATACTGCCCTCTTCGGGAAGTTCGTTTTAAAAACACTTTAGACAGTTATTTAAGAGAAAATTACGTGCCACTATTGCCACTCTAGCTGCTGTTGTACGTTGTCATGATTAATTAAAAATATGTGTGTGTGTGTGGGGGGGGGTGTTAATGTATAATATGGTTCCTTCTTCCTCAAATTCAGAAAAACTTTGCTTGCACAGCTGATGAAGGACCTCTGTCTGAAACGTGTACTTGACTACATTTTTTAATATCTCTACTGTCCTATTACAGTACTCTGCAGTTACTCAATGTATAATGTACACACACACACACACACACACACTTTAGTAGTACAGAAAATACAAGTACATACATGTTTAGAGATAAATGGTATTTATGCAGGACTTTGTTTTGTTTTGTTACACACATGCAAATTTGAGCTTACAAGCTTACATATGTACAAGCAGGATTCAATCTTCCCTAGTACACAGAAAATACAGTTAAATATTTATTTTA
Organism: Tenebrosternarchus preto; assembly: GCA_025802075.1. Taxonomy (NCBI): domain Eukaryota; kingdom Metazoa; phylum Chordata; class Actinopteri; order Gymnotiformes; family Apteronotidae; genus Tenebrosternarchus; species Tenebrosternarchus preto. Next base: position 3,869,928 of record JAOYMR010000010.1, on the reverse strand, counting down.
TCTATGAAGTATCAAAATCAAATTACACATTAAAAGGCAACCTAAAGAAAGAAAGGCAAAACCAGTTTCAGGAGCAAAGGAACAACAATTGCCAAAGCCCCTCGATTTCCATGTCGATAGACATACATTCTGTCATTTTTAAAGCAGGTATACAAGTCAGTAATATTTGGAATAGCAATGCTGAGTAGTTACACAGAACCTTACAAACAAAAACCACTGCAGTATTAGGAAAAAGAAACAACAGTAACCACCCAAAAAAATCCAATAGGCATGCATAAAAAAGACTAATTGTAACTGTAAAACTATACAATTGAAGTCTGTCTTAAATCAGACAGGTGACGGATAGCTGAACAAATAAAAATTACTTCCCTCCTATTTTTTTTTATACAAGAGGCGTAAGTTGGCACTGGGGGAATGAGTTCTTGCTATTCAATAGACTTTTTTGTACGTCAAAAGTTTTTCCCCAGTTGTGTAGAGAAAATTTGTGCCAATGAATGATTTACAACGAACCTTTTAAATGATGTAGGTTCTTCAGTGTATGCAGTGTGCTAAACAGGCCCTGAAGTGTAGTAATGGAAAAAAATACATGAATGCATAATAAAATCCAAGACCCATATACATGTACTGTACATGAAAACAACCATTCAAAAATATGTAGTTCATATAATGACAAGAGGCTAAAGTACTACAAACATTAAGTGTTTCTAAATCTCATCAAAAGCCTCCCTTCAGCATTTTAGAAACCTGCTTGGCACGACCGTCATCCATGGATGAACTTTAAAATTGTATCTACATGCAATAAAATATCAGTGACAGACTGTTTAATCTAGGAGGACCTGAGAATGGATGTAAAGGGGGGAAAAGGTGTGTGGGGGGGAGGAGCTACATAGAAAACGTACTGAAACCATAAGGCTAAAACTGTCAATGCAGAGAGCTACTCAAAAATGAGTTATAACATGAAAAACAAGGTTATAACATAGTGAAATTAAAAAGTGCTGGATTTCAAATGATGGTGAAAAGTACAAAGTAAGGACTCACCCAGTCATGTAATCCCACACACTACACTTTATGTATGCATGGTACTGGGAACACAGGAAAGATTCTAAAGGACTTCCAGTGAGCTACATATTGTCCAGCTACATCAACACAATCTCTGCTGCTCTTGATGGGACAAATTCAAAAGTCTTGACTTTCATTATTTTGTATTACATGATACAAGGGAGTATGGTAACACATGCACCACTTGTCAAAATATGTTTCTAATAAATCCTTTGATATTTTAAAAAATGTTTTTAATACATACACGCCATCTGGTTGGCATGATGTTTGTTGAGCAAAAAGTTATAGCCAAGGATGATCTGGACATCACTGGCTATAGCGGTTCTGACTGCAGTCCGTATTTATGCCTTAAGAGGGCGCTGCTCTTGCCGACAGCATTTCCAAATGCACAACAGGACTGCACAAACCACATTTTCTGCAATCTTCAAGTTGTACAAACTTGCATAGATATAGTGCTAGACTTAAATGAGCACAAAGTGAACAGTCTTGAAATCAGCCAGAGTTTATAATCCCTGCCAGAATTACAGTGACTGCATCCTTATCTTTTAATCCCAATCTCCTGTTTCAATTCATGAAAGTGAACATGAGCGAAACAAGGCATGCAAGTTTCCAACTATCTGACCTAGAATAGACAGAATTAAAGTACACCATTGTCTTATACATAATCAGTTCCAGACTGCATTTAAGGATGGCGTTTACCTTAAACATTTAGTCCCAGTTGATGTTTTGTGACTGAGGTTTGTTGAACTGCATTGTGCACGGATTTCTTTGAATAGGGACAGGAAGGTATAGACAACATTGTTTTGGTTTAAAATCAACACTGTTTAAGTGCTTCAATTTTTAAGGGATTTTGTTTATGTTCTTGGATTAATGCAACATATCTTCCATAGAAGATATGCAGGGGAAAAAAATGCTCAGTGATTCAACGAAACAGTAAATGCAGGTGTCAAAGGTGTGTGAAATGGGTACGTCACTGCTAACAATTCAGATCTAGAGAATCTTAATAATTAAGTGCAATCTGATAAAGTAGTAAAGTTCATGTTGGTTCAGAACCGATGACCTCAATAGCCAACTAAAATCTGCCAATAGCATTGAGTGTTCTTCAAGGACATTCTTATGTCCTTACACAAATAGGAAGAAAAACAGCACACACACACACACTCTCTCTCTGTCTCTCTCACTCACTCACTCACTCACACACACACACACTCACACGCACACACGCACTCACGCACACACGCACACACGCACGCACGCACACACGCACGCACACACGCACGCACACACGCACGCACACATGCACACACACCATAAAACAAGTTATAACTTGTTGCAATAAAAGCCCATCTCCAATGTAAAGTCTAGCTTTAAATAAGTAGAAATCATGCTGTACATTTAAACAAGTCCCTGTTTACACAGCAGGTCTTAAAGTGACAAAGGAGCCCCTTGTGTGTGCAAGAGTGAGAATCAGGGATAGTGGTGGGTGATTGAAGTGCTACTATGCACACTGAGCTGCATGAACTGCAGTGTGAATAACAATTCCATTGAAGAGCCCTCCAGAAGCAGCGAAAAAACCAACCCCGCCCTCACAGAGAAAAGATCCAATCGGATAACAAGCACGTCGCGTCCGCATTACCGAGGGCAGGGTTCGGCAGCTCGCCCGTCCAGTCTTCCGCGTGATGCCCATAATGGGTGTGAGGCCACGCCCCCCCGGGCCAGCCCGGGCTGCCCACAGCGTGCCTGGGGAGCAGAGGCGAAGTGTGCCGTGGGATGGGTCGCGACGCGGCTTCAAATGCGCAGACGCTGCTGGGTCGACGAAGAGCTCAAAGCCGGAGGGTGGTGGAGGGGGTAGTGAAGGAGAAAGAAAAGAACCAAGGAAAGGAGATGACCAGGGCATTTACCCCCCCCGCCTGCCCCCCCGGGCGGCGTCTCCCCACTGCCCCGCTCCGTTAGGTCGGCAGGGGGTCGTCGTCGCCTTTGCTGCACTTGCATTTGCAGCACAGCACGAATGGTGTGGCCAGAAGCAGGAACGGAGAGGCGACCAGCAGGAGCAGGCCGAACCCAGCGAAAATACCCACCACCTGGGGAGAGAAGGGTGTGACAGCATGAGGTGGTGAGGAGGCACTGCTTCTAACAAAACACGCCGCTGGAAACCTGTGGCAGGTAGCGCACTGAAAATCCAGCGGAGAATAGATACGTAAAACCAAATGAAATTGAGCTGTAGTAGCTTTCTGTGTTTGCATGGAAAACTGCTTTGGGTCCACTGTGAGCATAAGTTTCCATCAGAAGTGGGGAACAACCTGGTGTTCTCCATAACTTGGGTGTCTTGAAACCTGTGCTCAGTACCCTGGGCCTGAGAGTCTCAGTCTGTTTCATCTTCCTGACTGGTTATGCCCATTTGATATCGCAATCGTCTAGGAAACAGCATTAATCATCAGAGTCAATTAATCAATTAAAATGTGCAGAAAATACTTCTTTTGTGACTGATAAGAGTACATGTCGAGTGCTTAGAATTTCTAGGTTAGCCAAAGATCGGTGAGAGTGTCATTTCATATTTAAGCACACGAGGGCATCAAATGTTAAACCTCAAGCTCCAGGAGGATCTGCTCGCAATGTGCCATTACTGCACTGTAAAAGTACCCATTTGTTTAGGTCACCCTGGGCCATTCTGCTGTGTATGAGTCATTATCAAATGACCCTGGTATATTTTGGCTCAGAAAACCAGGACGCAGTACAATCGGTCTCTTCTTCCACATCTCTCTCTTATTCACCCTCTCATTATATCTCCAACGGTTCAAAACCCATCTGGAGTCGAAGTGCACATTCAGGGATGGCGTGACGGAGGTGAGGTACATCGGTGAGCCCCCCCCACACACACCGGGTCTATGTTGATGCACCCTGGCCCTTCCCACATGCCCCGTCGGCAGGAGGTGTGACCGCTACCCTGCCGGGAGTGCTGGCGGCGTGCTCCGGCGAGGAAGACTGACTCAGGCTTCTTCGCCCTCCCCGCTGAGCAGCAGATGTCTCTGTGCAAACAGAGCGCAGCCCCTCCCTGTAGCTCAGGGCCGGCCCCAGGCCAGAGAGCGCGAGCATGATGGAGCCAATGTGAAGTTTAAGCTCCTGTGTGTAAGCAGCAGTGTTCATTTGGCTTGGGTCTTCCTTCCTGTCATTGGGGGCGTTCACTCAAGCAAGCTGCCCTTTTTCCTTTTTGGTATCCATCACCATCCTCTCATATAACACCTCCACATACTATACTGAAGGTATAGAAGGTGGGAAACTATCTACAGGTGGGATGGTGGGAAATACAGAATCTTAAGTGTCAATTTTCATAAATTAAGTATTTGCCTAGATTTTTCAAAATTAGCAGTGGTAATTAACCATTGGCACCACAGCTTAGTGCAAAACTGGGTTTAATGTGTCTGAGAAACCAGACATACATCCCAAGTTTATTTAAACGGAAAAGGAGTGCATGTTCAGATATATTGTACATTAACCTTCTAGCCTTTTTTATAATTAAAAATTAAAACCTAATCTACTATGAAATGCTCTATTGTAAATGCACATAAGAGCACAGTGCTATGGAAAAACAAGGCCAGCTTTCCTCCCCCATCCAGACCCACTTCAGTCCATAATGCTGAGCTGAACAGGAAAAAAACAACTGGAGCCATTTTAACATCATCATTGCCATATATGCAGTCCACATTTGTCAGATTGTAAGCAGCCCAAATAAATCGGTTCCTGCACAGAGAGCCTCTGTCTGGCTACTACAACCACCACGGCTCACATTCAGTGAACAAAACGTGTTTACCCCGGTCACGTGTGAGCGCACGTGCCCAGACCTGGGTCAGACTACGCCTCCACGCTGTGAAGAAAAGGATGAGAGGCGAGTGGTGAAGGAGGGTGCGTGTGTGTGTGTGTGTGTGTGTGTGTGGGTTGGGGGTCATTGTTTGGGGATGGGACGATGGTGGGGTGCCCACCTGCGTTCTGTGCCAGATCACGGAGGCTCTGGAGTGTCCCAGCTTGTTTCGGCAGGGCCCTTTGTCATAATGAATCAGGAGGAAGTCGTCCTGTCAAACACAGACGAGGAGAGCGCGGCGTTACCGTGGCATTACCGTGGCATTACCGTGGCGCTCGCGTGGGGCAGCGCCGCTGAAAGCACGCGCCTCTGTGACAGGAACATGGTCTCTAGCCAAAAGCCTCCATGGTACAGCAGAGGAAGAACAGAAAACCCAGGACAAGGTGCAAGAGCAACGTCACTGAAACCCCCAACACACAACTACTGACTAACAATACTACTACTAACAATACACAACTACTGACTAACAATACTACTACTAACAATACACAACTACTGACTAACAATACTACTACTAACAATACACA
>JAOYMR010000010.1:3836143-3858066 GCA_025802075.1 Tenebrosternarchus preto | reverse complement strand
TAAACAAAAACAAGCCTTGAAAATCAGATTTTTATGTACATTAGTATAAGGGGAGTGAGAATTATGAAAAAACCACCCAGCCCAGGTCAAACACAGCTGGATTGGGCGGCGAGGGGTGGCCCGAGGTGGCTATTGGGGTTTCTGGGAAGCCTTCCCCTACCTTCAGGTGAAATTCTCTGAGAGTAAAACTGATAAATACCTTCTACCAGAATGCTGAGTAGCAGCATTGGCTAGCAGGAGTCAATGTAAACCTATTTCTGAATGCTCAACAACACACTGGTATTCAGTGTAAAGTAAAAGTCTGCAAAAAAAAAAAAAAAAGATCTTACAGATCTTTTTGCAAACTCTACTGTAAGACACCTTCCCATCATTCACACTGAACACTAAATAAAACCAGGGAATCACCAGAGATCCAACAATAGCAATGCGAATTTGGCTTGTTTTCATCAACTAAGCAAATAAACAGACTATTCAAATACAAAGTTCTAGTGCCAGGAGAAAAAAACAAACAAACAAACAAAAACCCCCCAGAACTTGGCTGGTAGGACCTTACTGGTTTCAGATGTGTTCTTTTGCATCAGCTCACATGAGACCAAATTTCTTTCTGGCCGAAGCAAAATGTTGACAGAGGGTTGCCAACTCCGATGTGTGGATCAGTGGGACTCTATATATAACCCAGAGTTTCCTTTGCAAGTGTAGCTGGGAGTTTGACAACTCTGGAAGAGTTATGCTGGTACCCCATTTACAAACCTTTCCTGCTTCCATTTACTATGTTGAAACTATTCAGAGTTGTCGTGCAAAGCTCTCACTCCAAAACAGCCAATATACGCTGTTCTGCCATTGACTAACTTGAAAAAACATTTCTGCTGCTTATTTGACACAGACTCTTTATGTGAGTATCAAAAACATTGTGCAAGTTTGCCTGATTTGGCCATCTCCACTCTACTCATGAATGCATATAAAATATGCTGATAGCTATAGGATGTATGCTAGGCCTATAGTATTCTTCTACAATAAATGTAAACAAACAAACAAACAAACACCAAGTTTACATTTGGTAAGATGAACTCAGTAAGATGTTGCTTTAAGCATAAGACACCAGGATATGTATTTTAATTAAATGTTCAATTTTTAATGTTAATAAGCAAGTTAAATGTATATTTTTATACTATTATATAATAACGGTATAGAAAAAAGTGATCACAATTATTTGTCTAAAAATGTTATGATCATGACAGGGTCTCCATATCAGTTTAAAATGCATCAAAGAAGATGCATTAACTAACATTAACATTAACTAGACTAGGCCTACATTCAGGTGTCATACAAGGGACAGTGCTGATTGGTCATACCAGAAAGGGACAGTGCTGATTGGTCATACCAGAAAGGGACAGTGCTGATTGGTCACACCCGACTCCCAGCCTTGTGTCATCACTTAGACTCCCTTCGTCTGCCATTTCCCATTGGGGATAAAATTTAACATCATTATACGATATATTGTTACATACTAGAGATGTGATGTGACTTGAAATATTAAAAGCACAGTGATGAACCCTTAATGCAGGATGATAAAAAGATCTATTATTTTTCATTATTTTAACCAATATTTATTATGCTGTATCATGTAGATGTCTCGATTGATTAACACCCCCCCAGAATGGATTAGATTAATCTGGATTTCACATCATACAATAGTGATTAGACAAAGAGGGTCATTCACAATTAATTCAGTTCAGCAATATCAAAAGTACAGAGGCAAGTACTGCGATTTTAATTTATAAACGATATAGTGCAACGTTACTCCACACACATTTGCCCATAGCTGCAGCAACATTCATTGAACCAGCACAGGAAGCACACGCAGTCTGTTCAGATATTAGATACACTTTTAGGTCCATTAAAATGTTACCGTCATCACGGATTTAGCATGAACGTAACTGCTCAATGCCAATGCTATACACAACGCTCCAGCACTGTGAAACAGAGCAGTATTTCAGAGCTGGTGAACAGAATCTCATGGCCAAGCTGAGGCAATGCCAGACTGCAATATATTTAAGGAGATCTATTATGACTAAGCAGTATCAAAGGTTCCAAAATGACTCATGCCATAGGGAGACTGTCTGCATTTAATGTCTGGTGCTACAGCAAATCACCAAGGATGACACAATCATTTATCTTGCAATCATATGAGCTACTGGATGAATTCAGCTGGTGAAACCCTGCAAAGAAGTAAAAAACACTGCCTGGAAAAGCAATTATTGTTCCATCTTACACCAAGACTACCATCTGCTCCCAAATCTAGCCCGCTGAGACACAAAGTGCTTTGGGAAATGTTTCTGGGGAAAACAATAACTAAGGTAATTCACACATTCAAAATAATGATCTGAATAGCTTACCTCCTAGAAGTTGAATTTTAAGTGTCAACCAACTCTACTGAGAATTATAGTGTGTCATTTACCTACTGCACTCCATGTTCCCCCTGTATTCCTCTTTATTAAAAGCAGAAGTGAGTCTCCATCATAATGAAAATGTATACAGACACCGCCAATGAAAAATAAATGTGTGAATGAATATGGAGTCACATGCATATGATTTTAATGTCCCTGGACTTTAGGACTATGGGGGTTTTTTTGTTTGTTTTTTGTTAGACTTGCTATTTACCAAGATGGTTTTATCAAATTTCTCTAATCACTGTTAACTAATGAGGCACAACAGTGGTTTAGTGGTTTCAGAGGTTCAGAACAACCTACAGACAACAGGCGGTCATAAACCATGCTGGACTTGATTGGTTGATGGCAGCACCTTCTTCACCCGATGGGTCTGTTCTGATCAAAAGGTGTCCAGCTGAACAAAACAGTTTTCGGTGACATGGAGAATATTTGGTCAGCGTATTTTGATTCGATCCTTTTCACCCAATGTAAGATAATCTTATAATGGTTCTATTTACTGAATACGATCCATTTCATGAGCCACCAGCTTCGACTGCAGAGTGCCGGCTACAACACGTACCATGCCGTTACCAGAGCAACCATTCACTCGCCACTTTCAAACCTGCTTTGATGCATACTAATGCTAAACCAGTCAAAGGGGCTACGTGACTCTTTACATAAAGAGACCTGCTCACAGATGTTTCCACCATGAGGGCCAGCAATCTAGAACAAAAAAAAAAAAACCTACTGTAGCCCTACCGGCCTAAAAACAGACCTTCATCAGTAGCAGGAGACAGGCCTACTTACCACTCTGGTTTCCCACCTATATATAGGCTCCTCTCCGGAAGTCTCATTAGAGAAGCTTTAAGTGTCACCTCTCAATGCATCTCCAGACATGTGGTCTACCAGCTTCCACATCAGCCTGACCTCCTGAACTCTGCCAGTGATCCCCTTAAAAGCCAATGCTCGGCACGTTGAGGACGGTAAGGGGACGGCCCTGCACCCTTGGCTATAGAAAGGGTTTCAGGAACAGAGCTTTGGCGTCTGTGCTTCGGTAATGAAAGGAAGCATATTTTACTCTCTTTAAATGAGGAGCGGCGAATGCTTCTCTCTCCACTGCGTTTTTGTACCAATTTGATTCTCGGCCACATTTTCAGGAGCAACTGAACACTGTAGTGAAGGGTGTTAGATAAGGGGTCAGAAACAAACTCTGTAGGAAGGCACGGGTTCAGCTGCAGGGTCGCTGCCACCCGCTCTAGATATTAAGTTTCAACAGCCGATTTTCTGCAGTACAGTCAGCATGGCAGTGTTCCAAGCAAGTGCCTTCGACCCATTATCAGAAACTGAAGAGCTGCATGACTGGATTTCATGAGGCTAGTCATACAGAATGGCTTGGAGCAGTTCAACGCAGAAGCTACTCTGACTGATGCGAGATGCTAACTGGTGTAGAACATTCAATAAAAAAAATAAATAAATAAAAAATAAAAACTCAACACAATCAACAAAAGTCAACCAACCAACAACAAAAACAACTGCAGTTGTTTAGCTAACTGGCTGGTTGAGAATGAGATGGAAGCGGAAGTGATTTTTAATTGTTACACAAACTGGAATCAGCAGTTTTAGGGTGTAGAGAGAATGTATGAAATAGGCCTGCATAGTAGCCATTTTCTTCTGGCAAACCAAACTCATGAGACTTCCTGACTTTTATTTACCAACAATTCATTTAGGGAAAAACAGCCCTATTTATAGCCAAGGTAATGGGGAAAAACAAACAAACAAACAAAAAACAAACAAACAATTGAGCTAATACAGTTTCAAAATTGTTCTCTCTCATAAATGACGGACCTGAGTTGGACACTGGGTTTTAAATTCCCCAAGTCCAACACGAAAGATGAGTGCACTAAGGCAGATGTTTCTCTCTCTCACATTCGTTGTGATACTTGTCATTTCTACAGTATTGTGCTGACAATTTGAAAAATGTCTCGTCACTCTTAGAGAGAAGTTGTATGTTTTGGTAGCTGAAACATGACAACTCAATTCCACCAGTCAGTGAATGAGTGAAGGAGCCCCTCCACTTGTGTCAGTTGTTCTCCCAGTTGCATGGCTTTAGAAATGGTCTGTAGATCCAGACACAGCCTGCCAGCCTGCCTGGAGTCTCACCTCGAGCTCCAGGCTGTGTGCGCTCTCTCGCCCCAGTGTTCTGAACAACTCCATCCGTCACTCTCTATAAAAGGTCACTCCTGGCCTCCCGCGGGAAACCCTCGTTAAACCGCCTCATTGCCATAGCAACAACAAGTGGCAAACTATAAATCTCAGGACAGGTGTAACAGGAGTTCAGGCTATATTTGTAATAGAGAAATGGTGGGCGAGAGGTCCACGGCCCATTTTTCTGCTGCGAGAACTGCCGGGTGAGGACATCCAAGTGAAAGACTTTCATGCAAATGAGCTGCTTGCTTAGTGAGGATGCTTGAGCAGCACAGATGTCCTTTTTTTCATGCAGAAGAGTTCTGCAAAGTTTAGGAGCAGTTCCAGTAAACAGGTTTGCTGACAAGCCGGCAAATCTATTACAATAATTGGCTGTCAGGCACAAACAGGACAGAACACAGTAGTCTAGGTATGTGCGATTAACGAATCTGAAATAGATTTGGTGAAATGTCCGTTTAAGATGACAACTTTCAGGCAGCTATGCCATCCTGACAGACGAGATGATTGAAGAGGGAGGAAGCTCCCAAATGTTCATTGCAGAATGAAATACCATGCCTTAGTACTGTTGTTTTTGGTCGTTTGTTTTTGTTTTCTCATTGTTCAGTTAGTCCAGCCCCACCCCACCCCTGGCTGAGATGTGTCCCCCACTGAATTCCTGTGTCAGCTAAAAAACTGCACTTATAAAAGGCATATGAAACATGGTCAAGATACAATGAATAGATAATTAAATAAATAAGCTAATATCCTAACCAAAGATGGACAAATGATGAACCAAAACGCCTGGTGCCGGAAGGTTGAAAAAGAGACACAATTCTTGATAATTAGTGATGATGTGCAGTAAGAGACTCAATTATTGAATTTCAGTTTCTCCACTTTAAGAATCTTTACCCAGCGTTTCTTATGAGAGGGTGAGTGAGGTTTAATGACCTACGAAAAACAGAACTACAAAAAACGTCTGTCAGTATCCAGAGGCCCTGCTTAAAAGTCAGACATTTCCTTGAATGCATCATTGAATACATTTGAAGAGACCGACATGGCACTTGAGTAGTGGTTACACAATTCTAGTGGTTGACCGAAAGCCGGCTATTTTGTTTGTTCCATTTTTTACTTTACATTTATTTAATTATTTAGTTAGTAGACATTTAATTTACTTTTAAAGTTTATCTTTAGACATTATCTTTAGACACCCCCCCCCCCCACGATTAGTTTTTTGATTACCTGTGGTTACCTTACCTTAGTTCACACATTTTTACTATTTATTTAAAATAAGTGCATGCAGACAGAGTGCAGACCTAAAGAACAGATGTAGAGACAATGCAAAAAATGCTATTTTAAGTTCAGTAATTTTATTCAGTAAATTTATTAAAATTCAGTAAATTTATTAAGATGCAAAGGAACCCAACAAAATTATAGTCAGCATTATACATCATCCATTATCCTCCCTGCTCTCTAAATATCGGCACTGGCCACTGAAAACCTCCATCAATCAACCATTATACAAGTCTTTCCTGTTTCTGAGAAAACTCGGGCAACAAGGTACAGTCTCTGTCCCCTCTTTAATCTGAACGGTCATAGTCTCATACAGAATAACTGGTCTGTAATCTGGAAAATTTGGTATAAATATTTATGTTGCAATGAAATTATGCAATACTGTAAGAGGAACCCATGAGATACACAAGAGTTTATTGCTCAACATCACTGCGCACAGCCTTCTGTAAAAGTCTAATAGAAACCACTCACTTTTATGATAAATATTATAATTATTATAAGAACTAATTAGAATCTGTCAATGTTGAAACTCAATCCAATAATTTATAGGCGGAGAGCATGAAGTATGCAAGCAGCAGTAGAGTTACTCAACATCAGCCGTGGAGGAGGATCATCAAAATCGATGCTCTTGCTTATATAATAACTCGTCTGCAAAGCATCCATGAGGAAATGAGGAATAAGAGCGACCAGAACAGAAGTCCAGACCGTTTACCCTGAACTTTCTTTGTGTGAAGCCAGAAATTAATTGAAAATAAAGCATGGTTGACTGCCATTTCAAACTCAAACACCAGCATCTAAAGAGACAGCCCCCAATCCAGAAGCCGTGTGGCATACTTTTAGTGCCAAGGCAATTAAAAGGCTGAGACAACCATGCCCTGCAGTACTACTTTCTATTCACCCCCCCCCACCCCTTTACTTCAAACACCTTAAAGTTAAATCCCATGCTGAAACACAACACTCATAATGAAAACAAATAGCCCAGGTTTAAGATTGTGTTATGAAAGATTTGGAGCAAGCACAGACGCAAGCACAAGATCAGACTGATGCATTTACTTTATTATACGCCAGATAAAATACAAGTGTAATTACCCTTAAAGCCAGACCTTTGGTGCTATTAAAACACACTCTATGATAGGTTTGGCAAACCAGCTTTGGTCCATATCTCTCTAGCCTAGCATATATATATGGAGACCAAAGCCTAGCACATACTGTATATAAGTGCAGAGATACAGGCCAAAGCTGTGTGCTATGGATATTACCATATCAGTTCAACTGGTCAGGCACGGACATAAATGTAACTCTTTCCCCAACCATAATCCTTGGATAATCCCCACAGCCCTAATCTAACACAGGTCAATGGCAGCGCTGCCCCCATGGACTTATACACAGTAGAATCACAAAAGGCTGAGCTGCTAAATGAGCTTTGATTCAGTGCATATCAGATCTACCAGAACACCTTCAAACTCTCTCCAAAGCTGGCAGCTCTGATGAGCTGTGCATGTTTAAGCAGGCAAGTTCTACCATATTATTCTCTACCATATTAGTTCTATTATTATATCTACCAGCAGATATAGCCAGCATGTCCAGCACTGGTGCCTGGGACCCGCTGGCCTTTTTAAGCTCACACACAAACACCAATGTATGCTTCAAATACAAGTTACTCAGAGTACAACAGAGCCTGCACTAACACTGACACACCCAAGGAAAACACAGTATTTGTAGTACACAATGCAAGACTAATCACCACATCATTACTAATTCTGCTGCTGTTATTTTTCACAGGCAAGACTAACTTTTTGTTTTTTTTAACCTGGTACTGGTCCAATCTGTTGCAAAAATCCCAGGCAGACAATTTAGCCCATGAGAGTGGTCATCATTATTTAGCCCCTGAGAGTGGTCATCATTATTGTTTCTCTACAGTAGCAGAAGCTGTCAGCAGGCTGACTGAGGATGGAACACAGGCAGGCCGGCCGAGAGGCTGGAACATCCTTAAGTGACAGCATGCTGGGTAATTTTGGAGAAGTTTAGACAGCAAATACTTCCCAGTACAATAACCTGTTTGTACTGACAAACAAAGGCATCATAAAAGATTTATGTGGCAAATTTTAGCCTCACATGCACTTTAAAAATCATGACCACCTCAAAAATAGTGGAGAATTTGCTGTGTGCATTTCAATTCAAATTCATTTTGATGGTGCACTATATTAGTAAAATAATAAAAGCCTTATATGTGAAAAGTGATTCAATACGAACTACTGAGCATGACTACAGTATCATACAAAAAGCTGACTGGGTCAAAAAGGCACATATGTTGAAAAACATTAGTTGAGACATCATAAACAACAGTCCATATAATCTAAAAATCGTTATTAGCGAAAGAAAACACACACATTAAATTGTCTCCTAAATAAAAGATGGAAGGCTTTTTAATCCATTATGCACAGTTGTCCTCCATTCTAACAAGCTAAAAATTGAATTTTCTGCCACTCTGCTCCGACCCCACTCCAAGCCCATGGCCTTACACTGCACCTGATATCTGGCCACTGAAAGCTGGGCTTTTCCACACAGAAGAAAGCTTCAATAAAGCCATGAGACAGCATCTTTGAGCCTCTTCTCTCCGTTCTCACCTGCTTCCCTAGGGTCACGCTGTTTTCTTCCAGATCGCAGATGCTGACTAACAGAAGCAGCTGAGCCATGCATGGGTTCGGGATCCTCTATAGGGGAAACACCACAACAACGAGGATGGGAACCACCAGGAGCCCAGGAGCCCACGTCCTGACGAGCACCTAACAGAAAGAGCCCAGCGGGTGCCTTCATGGGCCCGGCTCGGCTGTGGGGCCACACTGAGTAATGGCCCTAAGCTTATCACTGCTCATTTCACTTCCTGTAACCAATTGCAACTTGTCTGCACTGTTTGTACATGTCACTTAACACCAGTATGGAGAGGTTTTTTATGGAGAGCCTCTGCCTGAGTAGTACACATAAAGTCTCTAAACATTTAACTGCAAGTACACAGTTTGCAAGTGAAACATGGCCATAAATGCAGATCTAGGACTAAACATTTCATAAAATGTGAGAAGGAAGTCACAGAGGTCAATTATTGCTGACCATTTTAAATGAGTGTAAAATGATGGTCACTTGGCACATAAACCACATCACATTTCACTCGTACAGCTGGATTTTTGTGAGGCCAGCTTGGACATTTTTTAACCATGCTTTGGTTCTGTGGTTCACTCGAGAGACTTTGTTTACCTTTCAATCACTGGAAAGGCACTTTACCTGGATTTACCTCTAACAGTGATCTGTGCAATGTTATAAAAATCCTTTGTTAAATGTATTACGCAGTTATAGACAGCACAATCAACTTACCATCTTGTGCAAATAAGTTAAAACAAGCTCAGATTTGAAAAGGAATGAAGTGTCACAGTCCACCCACAGGTCTGTACCCAAACATATCCTGACAACCATGATTTCATTCAGTCCTGAACATAAGCAGCCAACAATCACACTATGCTAAGCATGAACACAGCAGACACAAGTAGTTCTTGAGTTAAAACACAAAAACAAAAAAAAAAGGTTTCTCTTTCCAACCTCTCCTACAGATTAAGACAGGCTGTTTGGAAACTCAGCATCTACCTAGTAGTGAAACAAAGGTCGTCTTTCATCAGTTCTTCTTAAACCAAACAGGGCAGCGTGAGGTGCAGGATTTCTCCAGAGCTTTTCTTCTACTAAACTACACTGAAGGCCAGATCTCCCTCTACCCCAGACTGGGTGTACTGGGAGCACTGCATTATTACTTTAGAGGCCACTACTTCAGCTTCACTGGTGAAGACACACAGCACCTCTGTGTACTGGAAACCGAGGCTTGTTAGAATGCAATCAGAGTCAAGGGCACAGAAGCACAGCACACCATAGCTGAGTCTGAGACTTGTGAGACAATGAAGTTCAAGCTTCCTAACGAGTGTCTGCATGCAGACCTGGTGCATACAAAACAGCAAGAGATCAAGGTTTGTGTTTTTTTTTTTTAGGGGGGGGGGGGGATTTCCCACAGAAATGAAAGTGACTAGCATGCAAAAATAAACTGCAAATAGTTTTTTTTTTAAATGAAACAGGATTATGGACTGTGTTTTGATCCTAATTTGACAGCATCTTTTTGGTCATCTGTTGTTTGAAATGTATATAGCTTGGCTCACTTTCAACTGCCAGTGTATATGAAAAGTGCTATACAAATGAACTTGCCTTGGACTGTATTATGACAAACTGATACAGAAGCACTTTGCCGAAGAGCATAAGGCATTTTGTGCAATACTAATATCAGCGAAATATACCCAAGATTAACATTCACGGTATGTGCTTAAGGAGAGAAACCAAAACGTTGTCTTCCAAAGCATA
Source organism: Tenebrosternarchus preto (assembly GCA_025802075.1). NCBI lineage: Eukaryota > Metazoa > Chordata > Actinopteri > Gymnotiformes > Apteronotidae > Tenebrosternarchus > Tenebrosternarchus preto. The sequence goes on along the minus strand of JAOYMR010000010.1, from coordinate 3,847,771 downwards.
TCAAATCATACAAACTCAACATCATTTACTGTCAGGAAATTCTTTCAAGGAGAAACGGAACAACAGAGATTAAGCATCACAACAGCAGCACAGTAACTTGGTAATAATAGCAATTCCTTTATCGTGCCTGTATTTGTGAAAAATAAAGCCCGTAGTATAACGTATACGATGTATAGTATAGTATAAATATTTTTTTAACCCAAATGTACTCACCTTCAGAGAAGAGGCCCGAGTTTGTCACAACTTCACGAGCTACAAACTCGCTGTGTGTGGGATCCTTATTCCCCACAGATTATTGCCAAAGGAACCGGACTCCAGACAATTAATAACAGATCGCCAGAGCGCAATATCCAGCTAGTCTGTTAAGCAAGTACTACGGCGATACATTTTCAACACGTAGCTAGCTATGTAGCACTGGCTGCGGATACACATTGTCTGCTTTGACAGGTCCTGATCTCACGGAGACCATCTGAGTAACGACCTGTGGGTAAAGAAAAACCGAGTAAACAATATCAGCTAAATGATTAACCCGTGCAAAAACCTAAGAGCGTCACTGGCTAGCAAGCGACGCATACTAAAAGCCGTTTTCTCAACGCTGAAACTGCATATATTTTCAGCCTATAATCATACGAAACAAATCGCTAGCAAGCTAGCGAAGGTAAGTGCACCTAGCTTGCTGCTACTAGCTGGCATTTCTGTTGGTGAGGCGCACAACGGATATTCTTTCTGCACCAGAAAACGTGACTGTTAAAGCTTCAGCTTTATGCATTAACAATATGATGCCACGTTGATGTCATGACCCTCCACATTTTTTCTTTCTCGACTCGTGCTATGACATGTTTTATTTACCTTAGGACTCCATGTAGTTTTGAAGAATCAGCTGATTAGTCCGATTTGTTGTGAAGACGCCATTTGTCTGAGCGTTTCCTAGTTCGGTGCTTTAAAAAGAGAGCGTGCGCCTGCGTCCGAGAACTACACTACAGTGCCGCTCGTCGGATTTTCTGCGTGCTCACATCTACCTTACCGAGTCACCAAGTGAAGGATGAGGCATTTATTTTTAGTCAATCAGAAACGTTAACGGTGTCGTTATTGTTAGTTTTATTTTGCAAACACAAACAGAAATAATGGCTTTTAATACATTTTACTTTTCTCTGTAGTTAATCAGAAACGTTAACGTTGTCGTTCTTATTATAGTTTTATTTTGCAAACACAAACAGAAATAATGCCTTTTATTACATTTCACATACTTTTGGGATGTTACATATCCAGTATAATCATTAAATCTTTTCATTTAAATAAGTGCATCATTTAGAAAGTGGACGTGGAACATAAAACCATGCCACTATAGAAACTGTAGAAAATTGCTAATATTTGGTGAGTACTACTGTATCTACAACTAATACTCTATATGTGCAAAAAAAAATATGTGCAAAACAAAAGCATACAAATGATATGCAAAACAAATGGATATAATAACAATTAAATTATGAGACATGGACTGTACATAATGAAGTAACAAAATGATCACCAGTCTAGCTTCATATCTGCTTTACTCCATATGTACTTCCCCCCTCTTTTAAGAAACATTCTCTCATCAAACCCACTAAACTGGATGGCAGCCTCTACCCCAACATCCAGAATGGACTTAGATGGGTCTTTGCTCCCTGCACGACAATCCAAAAATCGCATCTGAAAATCAAATGATATGATGTTAATCTTAAACTACCCTTGACACAAGGACATAAAATTCTGCAGTTTATATAAAAAATCACAAGAAAACCTAATGAATGCAGAATGGATATTCTGACTTACATATTCATCCAAAATCAGGTATGAGTCTCTCATCTGGAAAGAAAACAAAAATCTAAAATTTATTTGCTAGAAAGTTATGTGTTACAGAGTGGAAAATGATCGTTGGATATACATGAATAAAAACTGCATACATACAAAATACTTTGCAGCATACATTTGTACTTTATAAATGTGGATTGGCCTACATATGTGACAGAGGTGTGTATTTGATGTTGGATTGTACATAGAGAGCTGGTAATAGACATTACCTTCTGATTTGATTCCGGGACCAGGCAGTTGACGCTCTGGTGACGGTCCAAGAAATCCTGGAACTCCTGATCAGTGATAATAAATTTCTCTGCCTCACGAAGGCTGTTCTCTCCAGTATTCTCACCCTTGATCAGAAGGCACTGAAACACCTAAAGCATTGAGCCAACAGACCGCAAGAGACCACAAAAGACCATCAGCAAACATCCAGTGGGAGAGAACATATGTACCCATATTACATTCACTGCTTGAACTGCGAGTTCAAAGAGCCTTACCTTCCAGCGCACAGGATTAAGGGAAGTGATGTGTTCACTCATATCTTCATGAACGTTGAATGTGTTGATAACTGAGTTAATTTTGAAGGCCACCTTATACTCCTTGCACCAGTTGCGCACTTTATACAGGTTGTCCAAGTGGCTTTTCCTGCCCTGGCCTCGACCAATGACTTTGTTGGTGTCCTCGTCAAAGCTGTCACAAGATATTGCTAGAATATCCAAATACTCACCTACAAAATGCACAGTTTTTGTTAAATGTCAACGAATGTAAACAAATTTGCAGGCATATTCACAACATTTCATAGCATCCAAAAGGCAAAGCTAGTCTTCCACATTGATGTTTTTCTAGAGCTGAACATCTTTTGATGTTCATTTTTAACTTTAGTTAAAAAATAAGCTATCGTAACAAAATTGTGCATTCTATGGAAAGCGGGGATGAAGGTACGTTTTTTCTCAAACCAATAAGAAATTCAAGAGAAATCGAAACAGAGCACGAAAATAATAATATGAGCAGTTGATGCCATCTAGTGTTCAGATCCTCTCATATATTACCATATTCCTGGAACCAGTTTTCCTTGATCATGCTTCCGTTACTGACGATACTGACGCTCGGTAGCTTGAGTTCTTGCTTGCAGTATCGCACCAACGCTCCAAGAAAAACGCCCCTTTCATGCAAGAAAGGTTCTCCGCCGGAGAAGTTTATTTTCTCCATCCCTAATAAATAAAATAATAATACGACAACACGCTATAACAAAAGGCAAATAATAATAGACCAACAACCAAACAAAAACAAACTGTGGTTCATTATTTATTATTTTAAATAAAGAAATAAACGCCATTTATTTTAACGTAGCGTACATCGAATCTTAAATCACTTGTGGAATGCAGTGAAATCATGAGCCACAGTTTGTTTGTTTTTGTTTTTCCTTAGCTCACCTGCATTTTTCAGGAGCTGTAGACCTCTCTTAGCCTCCTCAATTGGAAGAACGAACGATGTCTTTGCGGTGTGAAAGCAAAAACCACATTTATAGTTGCACTGGCGAGTAAAATGGTAATTCACACTTCTTGGAGTTGTCACTTCATCTTTGCACGGGTCCCGCGGTGTCAGTTCCTTAGGTTTGGAGATCTTGAGTTTAGTCTGCGGTATTTTATTCACTCCCATCCATGCAGAAATCCATTTCAGGATAACTGAGATAATACAGTGTACGTTACTGAACAAGGGCTGTAGGAACATCATCATAGATGTGAGCTGGTGAGCAAGCAACATGATGAATCACGGACCTTCTTGTCTGTAGCTAACTAACTAGTCTTTCTTACTATATATAGCAGCCTGTCAGGTGGGTGCGATTATGATAAAGAAAGGAAAACGAAACGCAAGAAATCGTTTCAAAGTTTATGGGTACAACGTTTCAGTCTTAAAACGAAACGAGCTTTATCTTTAAAAAGTTCACACATGTTAAAGTTGTCATGGACTCCCCGCCCATTTTTTCCTTTTTTGACTTGATTTTGGTCATAGGACATGTACTGGACTACAAGTTACTTTCGGTTTTCCACTAAGTTTCGTTTTTCGGAAATAAAATGTTGGGCTATTAGACAGCACTACACTGCACAATAGTACTCCCTCTGTAATGGCACACAGGACCATGTTCCGTTTAGCACACTGGTATTCTCGAGTATTTTCGGTTGAATTTGATCTGAAGACAGAACCGCTTTATTTTGCCTTGAGTTTAAAACCAAAAAATAGCAGTAATGACAAGCTACAGAAATTGGCGAGCGCTTTCGGAAGTGGGAAGCTCTTTTCGATGTATGTCAATTGCGATGACAGAATTCAGAGAGCGAGATCGTATGCGAATCTTAAAAAGGAGCTATCTAAAGAATTGCCTTCTGGATGCGATGTAATAGATATTGTTTCTTTTCTCCCTGATGTAAAAAACTCGGTTGTAAGGGGATTTTTCCTGAGGGACAACTCCGCTGCATGTTTGTCAGAGCGAATTTTAAGACAGTTTCGTCAGACCGACTCAGTGTGCGTATTCTCATATGAACGCGACAAGAACGGTCATTACTGGTGTCAGGAGTTGTCCCCGGTCTCAGAAGGCGAGAGGTATTACGTCATGCCCGCGGAATCGCCAGAGTATCATCCGTCAACACTAAACATTATGAACTCGGACGTGTTCTATCAAAATGAAGATGCTTACAAAGTTCTTCAAGAGGTAGGCTACGGTTGATGGAAGTTTTGCACACTAACTTTCTCTCAACCACCTTCACGCGTAGACATATGGGATGCAGTAGTCATTACCGAATTCCCATATATGCTAAGCATGAGTGGGAGTGACTTAAGTACTACAGCGAAACTACCTGTTCAGGGGCAAATACAAATTTTGTGATACATTCTTAAGAACTCGTAAGACGTTTTCCTATTTATATTTGTCTTTGAAACAAGTACATTAATCTTCAGGATTAAACTTTAAGATTATAGAAAAAATACAATACTGTTCAAAAGTTTGGGACAACTTGTTATATTGAACATGCCTTGTTATAATCACTAACAGTTTATACAATATATAATTATAAAGGTGGCGGCAAGGAGGGAGCGGAAGGCGTGGGTGTGACAAAAAGGAGTTTTATTCTCCATGGCACACAGTAATACTCGACGTAGATCTGAGCACACTTGAGCAAAAACGAAAGTAAACAAAAGTAGGTTTCAAAAGCGTTGGGATTAGCGCACTTAGAGTCTCTGCCCAGATGCGTCTCGTGAGCTGGACACAGCGAACGTGTAGCATCGGAGAGCGGAAACTGTAGGCTTAAATAGTGTGACTGAGAGTGCTAATTGATTGAGGTGCGTGTGTGGTCAATAATAAGGGGATTGAGAAAGGAAGGGGTGTATACTGGAGTGGGCGTTTCCCTGGTGCTGGGTACCCCGCGCACCGTGACAATAACAACAACAACAGCAGCAACAACAACAACAATAATGATATACTTATATATACTTATATTATATACTTATAGTGTCATGTTTTATGTAATATTTCAGGTGTTTGAGAAAAGCAATAAGTTATTTGCTTGTGTATGCCAATAAATTACAGTTATTTGTGTATACTAATTATCTGTGCAATTATCTGTGAATAGTAATTTCTTCTCAAATAAATCACCTTAAGAAATGCTGAATCAGCATGAGGTTTTTTGAATATTCATACTATTATGACATCATCCCCCATGCTATGCAACTTTGATGTCCATAATTGTGGACGCATCAGAAGTTTCTCTTTCTTTTTACGCTTTAAAAAAAAAAAAAAAAAAATCGAATTCAAAAATGAATTTTGAGTTTTCTTAACTTTAATGTGCATAGTCAGCTAGATCCAAACTGTTGGACTGGTACAGTAATTCTCTCTTCCTTAGTGCAGTGACATCATCCCAGAGTCAAAGGCCGTGCTGGAAATTGTGGATCGCAAGCTAGAGGCCTGCAGTCATGAGAGAAGCTTCCCGATAATTGTGCTTGAGGGACTGGATGCTACAGGTGATAAGTGTCCTATTTTGAAACCATTGTTTTGCTCTTTACGTACAGCAAACAGCGAATTATGCTGTATGTAGATATCAGTTAAATCATTAGCTACAACTCATTTCGTCATTACCTTTTACCTGGTTTCATTTCCAGTATGCACTTACTCACAGAACTAGAGCTGGAGACTAGGTCTAAGCAAATTGCTCTGTATATTGTGCCAGTATAAAATAAAGCTCAAACTGGATACAGGAAATCCAGTTCAGTCTTAGACAACTTTCAGTCCATTGTCTAGAGAAGCAGTTTCTGTTTTCAAAAGGCCTATAGCAGCAAGCTGAGAGGTTGTCTAAATGGATGCACAGGTAAAACCACTCTCACCGAAAGCCTACAGAAGGTCCTGGGTGCCTCTCTGCTGAAGTCCCCTCCACAGTGCCTGGCCCCCTTCCGAGAGCGCTTCGACGCCGAGCCCCCGCTCATCCGCCGGGCGTTCTACGCCCTGGGGAACTACATCACAGCCGCTCAGATAGGGGAAGAGGCGTCGCGGGCTCCGGTGATCGTAGACAGGTTCGAAAACATCCCATCCATAAGCAAATCCAGACACCTAAGGCTATTTGCAGTAGGTGAACCAACGGAAATGATTAGAGTGAACGCTTGTGTGGGAAGGAAGGAGATGGGGAGAGAACAAAAAGAGAGAGAGAGAGAAATCAAGATAGAGAGAGGACGGAAAGAGACTCGGCATACACATTCACGGTCCAGGTGCCAGAACCAAAGCCTTGTTATTAACCAAACCATAAACAAACTGTGTTATAAACCTTACCGTCAGGTACTGGCATAGCACGGCAGCATATGCAATCGCCACTGCGGTGAGCGGCAGGGTGGAGAACCTACCGCCTTCGGGGTCAGAGGTCTACGAGTGGCCCGCTGACCTGCTGCAGCCCAGCCTGGTCATCCTCCTCACTGTGACCCCTCAGGAGCGCCTGAAGAGGCTGAGGCTCAGGGGCTTGGAGAAGACGGAGGAGGAGACCCAGCTGGAAATCAATCACCTCTTCCGCCAGAAGTAGGTCGAACTTGCTTCTGTTCCCAGAGATCGTGTTAAGATTTTGTGTGGCTTAACCCAAGGCACTTCATTAATAATGTGCAACGGGACTTAAATAAAACATAAACATATTGTTTGTTTACAGTATAAAAATCATGTATTTATACAACCACTTTTGAGAAGTGGAAATGCAGGCATTGGGTGGATAAGGAAAACTAACTAAACTAAACAGTCCACTGTTGTGCTGGGTGAGGAAAGGTGAACACGGTTTACAGGGTCACTGTAACAGTTGGATAGAAAGCACAAAGACAAAACAACAACACCAGAAAACAGAACTAAACAACAGGTAGTGTAAGAAACAAAAGCAAAGAATGCAGTGAAACCGGGTAGATAATGAGTAACTCAGAAAGGAAAATGGAAGGGCTGTAAATACACAGGTAAGATTACGAAACAGAAGTGATAACAAATGGACTAAGGCTTAGAAAGCAAGAGAGGGCAGGGATTAAAAAAAAAAAACAAAAAAAAAAACAACATAATGCCATCACCATGGGAACCACAGTGTCAGAGCTGGGAAACCATTACACACCGTTAAGTTTCAGTTCCTTCGTAAGTTGACATTCATCAGACACAGCTAGATTACGAAACAGAAGTGATAACACTGAATGGCAAAGGTATAGAAAACACAGGAGAGTGCAGAGATTAACACCAAACACAGCACCAAAACCACATAATGCCCAACACCATGGGGTCCACCGTTTCAGAGAGATGAAACCATTACCCACTGTTAAGTTTCGTTTCTGTCTAAACTTGACATGTATCAGACTGTTTCTGTGAAGCTAGGTCATAAGATGTTGTAGTTGATCAAAATCAAATTCGACTTAATTAGTTTTGCTTTTGTCTTAAATTGGTTTCTGTCTTAACCTGGTTCACATTCTTCAGCCTGTGTCTGTGTTTCATTTGTCTTAAACTGCTTTACATTTCTTGTAAATTACATTTCTGCTGCGTCATTGTCCATTAGATCATGAAGGAAGTCGACTGTCAGAATAAATTAGCCTCAGAAATGATCAGGTGTTTTGGCATTGCAGCCATCCGGCCCGGGATAACTTTGCCTTTTTGCTTCTAGAGTTGACGAAGCCTACAAACGGATCCGGAAACCCGCCTGCGTTGCCGTGGACGCCAGCCCCTCCCCGGACCAAGTGCTTCACCAAGTGCTGTGCTTGATTAGGAGCAAATGCAACTTGTAAACACCGGCTTCTCTCAGCAGTTTCTCCTGAAGGCTGCAGTACCTTGTAGCTTCACTAGATGGTAGTGTCACGTTGTAAATTTCCCTCCAAACAAACGGGGCACCCTTCTGACAAACGTCCCGGGTCTTTGAGTACGTCGACTGCACAAAAGGCTGATGGCCAAGGGCCAGCTCGTATCAAAAGCCATATCTGAACATGTCACAACCTGTTCCCTTCCTACCGAGCACCACTGATGACACAAGAGGGAAAGTTATTATGAATGCTGGGACTAGATGTCAACTCCCATATACCAGGTTACAACCTTGTGAGTTCCATTCGTACTGTGTTATGTTACCCCACCCTTCCACCCCCACCCTTCCACCCCCCGCTGCAACACAGGAACTGAACTGAAGGAGTCGGTGAATTCATCAATCACTTCAATTAGATTTCAGCACAAGGGCCCATTGTTGGTCAGCTCAACGTTTGCTCCTACGAGAGCTTGGAAGATGGAGAGAACACGGAACATTAAGAACTAGCCGGGCCTTATGGGCCAAGGAATTCCTTCAGTTGAAGGTTTTTCTTTTGAGCATTAATAAAGCAAGATATCGTAGGAAAGTAATTTCATTTCCTCCCTGCTGTTCAATGTGTGACATACTTTCCACTCAGCTTTTAAAAACAGAATGTGATTGTAGGATTATTGTATAATGGTTATGTTTAATAGGTGATCTGTAAATTTGTTCTTAATTCACTTGTTTGCTTGCAAAAAGTGGAAAATTCTTTACTACATTTCAAACCTGGACATAGTAGAGGTTCTAATGCATAAAGCTTACTGCATTTTGATCAAATGCTCTGTATTATGCTTTAATAGTGCACACACAGACATACCCACACACACACACAAACACACACCCACCAATACAGTTAGGGCCATAATTCATTTATATAGTGAGTGCTATAGTTACCCCATGATAGCAAGATTAATTAGAGGTTTTAGTCGTTATGAGCTTGGCGCGGATGTGGGCTGGGGAGGACTGGGTGACCTGTCTCTCACTCTCTCTCTCTCTCTCTCTCTCTCCCGCTCTCTCTTTCATGCTCTCTCTCTCCCTGTTTCTCTCTCTCTTTCTCTGTCTCACTCTCTCTCTCTCTCTCTCTCTCTCCCGCTCTCTCTTTCATGCTCTCTCTCTCCCTGTTTCTCTCTCTCTCTCTCTCTCTCTCTGTATGAGGTAGGAGCACTGGGAAGATGAGAGAGGATCATTCATATAGTAATTAATGGACTCCTGTAGATCACTGCCAGACTGCTTTCCACACCACTACACAATCACACACTCCCCTCAGCCAATTACCCAAATGCAGTCATTTTTATATATTACACCTATACATTTTTCCACTGAGGTGAATATTCATGTCCTTCTCTGTAGAACTAGGTGATAAACACATTTCCATGCACAGTATTGGAGAAGTACTAGTCTGAATATGGGCAGAGTTTACATGGCTTTAACTCTTAAGATTCCTAAGATTATTTTGTCTAATATCTATATCCTCCATATCTCTATTTCACACACACACACACACACACACACACACACACACACACACACACACACACACACACACACACACACACACACACGGTATAGAGAAGTAGCAGAATGCCTTATTGGCTGGTCCTTCAACTAGTTACAGTATTTTCCACAGAGAAGATCTGGTGTTTTAGGCTCAGTAGTCTGTGACAGACCCAGAGGTTCCACAGTCCTATCTATCTGTTTCCACTTCACTTTTGCAGGCGTGTGCACACATATTTTCATAGTTCAAAAGATGTAAAATACACACGATGTAAAATATACATGGTGATAGTTAACATATCAGCTACATATTCATCTAATATCATATTAGTTTTTCACTGTTCTTTGTACTAATGAATACAGCACATTAAAACTACAGAACTTCTCTGACCGTTTCTGTTCTCACGTACATTAGAGCAAAGTCCTAACCTTTACATGAGGATTTTCCTGTAATCAGAAATGACCCCACAGCTGAGCACTTTGACTTGTACTGATGACCGGCACGTGCCTGTGGTCGTGTGTGTCCTGTGGAGCGAGGGGTGCGGAGGGCCTGCGGCTCGGTAGCAAGTCGGGTGGCACGCTGACCCCTTTCCAGGATCTCACTGCCGCTGCGAAAGGCAAAGCCTGGCCACAGTTGCAGCGTGCTGTAGAGGATGGAGGAGGGGGTGTGCTGTAGCTGCTAAGGTGAGGATAGAAGGGTGGAGGTGATGACAGAGGGTGGAGTAAGCGTTTTTGGGGGGGGGTTAGGGGAACTCCCAGCCTTGCTCAGCCTTCTGGGAGGTGAGCAGATTGTATCTGCTACATCCCATACAGCCCAGCTCCTGAGACGTGTGGCGTGTGAGCGGGGGCTATGCATTAGTGCAAACAACAGTCAGCCAGCATTACCAGGGGGCAACAACATGCACAAATATTAGTACAGATAAACAAAATATAAATGCTCTGCAAGTTGTTCTATTTTGCTGTTCTAATTTTTGCATAAATCATAAAGAATATGTACTGTGGATGCGAGTGGGTGATAAGGGTTAATCTAATGAGATTTGTTATAGCAGTAATACAGTGGGTAATATGTTTGAGTGTGTCTCTTTGAGTGTGTCTCTTTGAGTGTGTCTCTTTGAGTGTGTCTCTTTGAGTGTGGTTTCTGTTAGAACTATCCTGCTAGTACACCCACCTGTCCAAAGCTTTGGGTTGTTCACTCTTTTTTCCAGTGCTTTAACTACAAGCCTAAATTTGAACAACAAAGCAATTAGGTCCACAAGGCAACGAGGTTTCTGCAATGCTTTCTCCTAACCTACTTCCCTTTTTATGGATTTTCTTGGATTTGTAATGAAACTGTGCCGTGTGTTCCTGGCGGCGGATGGGGATGCTACGCCAGGAATTGTTGAATATTTAAACACACAGTGAGATCTCATTAAAGGCTGTACAACCACAGCCCACGCCACACCCCACATCAGTCTCCCAGCTAGTCTCCCAGCGGCTCGCGCAGCCACTCGCGAGACTAGTCATAACTCAGCGGAGGGTGACACAACACTTATTATCTAAAGCTTCCTGCCCCTACCACGAGCACAATGTATCATCATTCCCCATGAAATGAGGCGCACTCTGACTGCAGATTCATAAAATCTCAGAGTGATCGAGTATCAGTTGATTTCTGGCAACCAAATGTGGAAAATAACAAAAATAGGCAGGAACCCAGAAGAAGAAGGAAACAAAGTGTCATTGTGATTAGGGTAATAATTCAAAACACAGACGAGATAGTGAAGTTTCCTCTTCCAAATGCTGTCCCTGTAACCAAATCTTAACTCACTGTATTGTTAGTGTCCCCTGTTTTAGGTGGACTGTCCAGTCAAATAAATTGATTTCCCAAGGCGAGCTTGAAATGTTGTGTGCTCCAAGTCTTCCTTTCTCTCTCTGTGGGGGGGGGGGGGGGGGGGGGGGGGGGGGGGGGGGGGGGGGGGGGGGGGGGGGGGGGGGGGGGGGG